>PVKE010039988.1:0-14786 GCA_004027555.1 Craseonycteris thonglongyai
AACACAGTGAATTAAAGTCAAGACACTACTTTGAAGCAAATTGAAGTAGAACAGAAAAAAATGACTTTCACACTATAAATACTCTCCTTTGAGTGGCAGAGTCATGGTCATGGGGGTTTGTAAAGTCAACAACAGCAATGATAATAACAACAACACTTATTTATTGAAAACCTACTATTCACCAGGGATTGTTTTATGATTGTTTCATGTAGTGCATTGTTTGCATCTCAATACAATCCTATGAAGCAGGTCCTATTTCATATATTATAGAGAAGTAAGGTGGTGAATAGAAAATTTATGTTTCTCCAATGTATCTTAGAAAGTGCTGGATCAGATATTTTAATACAGACAGATTGGCTTTATAAGTTGAGGCCTTAATTACTATTTTTTTATGTCATCTGCAAAAAATATAATTCCACAGCAATTCTTGCTTTTAAGTTAGCTAATGTTAACTTAAAACAACTGCAATAACCAATTAAAATAATGCTAATTTTAACATATAAAGTATGTTAATCGAGATTATGTTGGAGCAGCTCCATTTTCCTCTCTTCAGTTGGCTCTCTCTCTCTTGTGCCTCCTTCATTCTCACCCATATCATATACCCTTACCTCCTGTGAAATTAGTCACTTAATTTGTTCACAACCCAGGATGTAATCACACTTATCCCTGCATGCTCTTATAATCTTATGTCAGTGTATTAAGACATATGTTTCAATACACAAATATAAATAAATTCCTAAAATCACCTACATATTTTTTTATGTTTGAAATTTTTCATAACAATAAATAGAAGCATGAATCAGTTAAAAAGAAATGTATTTTCCAGAATATTATCTGATTAAAAAAGTGACCAAAATTATATACTGACCTGAAATTAAAGAGAAAGAGGTGACACGAAATAAATTCTACATTTTCAATTTCATCTATCATAGAAAGAACAACAAAATAAAATTGTTAATGTTTATACTTTAAGAAATGCTAATATAAAAAATTATGTAGAGTCATAGGAAAAAAATAAAACTCAACAGAACCCAAAATATATACATTTAAAAATTATTATTCCTAAGGAGGGGTAGGAGAAAGAAATATATAGGAGTAATATTGCTTTTTTTGCATGTTTTCTATACTGTTTGACTTTCACTAACTGTAATTTTTATACCAATAATAGAAATAAAATAGAACTGAATAAATAAAAAATCAGTGCTGATTATCATGAATTAAATACTATGCCTTTCTTTTTGTTCTAATCATTTTCATGAAGTATATAAAGTGACTCTATTGCTATGATATGTTTTGAATTTTATTGGTAGATGATGGTATATGATTCAAGGACATCTATTCTCCAAAACTCATAGGAGAGAAATAATTCACAAGTTAGGTGCAGCCTTCCATAGAGTACAGCCCATAGTTATTGCCTACTATTGCCGCTTTGATCAAGAATGTTCCCTACAGCACTATAAAGCAAAAAATATATTATCAGAAAATCATCCCAAATATCAAAAACCCTGCTTTGACTGTATATATGTTTTTTTCATATTGGATTTCAAATTTACCCAAGGAATTAAAGTACTCTGATTTATTTTATGATTTGTCTATATAAAACACAACTTGTCTATGTAAACTTGCTATTCCAAATCTTGTTATAAGTATAAATAACAGAAACGGTAAGTGACCTTAGAATGCTGTGAGCGGTCATTACAGTTCCAGTCATTTTAGTCTGTGCTGAGCTTCTCCTGGGTAAAGGGCATGGCAGTTGTGAATTTTAACTCTAGCAGTATATTTTTCATGTCACTTACATGGGACTTGGAGGTGGGACAAATACTCCTAGTTCAAATATCTCCCAGCATTCCCCCGTTTAGCTGCACTAGTTAGTTACTAGCTCTAGGGTAACTCTTCTGTTTTATTCATTCTCAGAAATGACAAGGTCCTCTGTTATGTCATAGAAATGCATGGGGTCTTAAATATCACTTGTTCTCTAAAGCACCTTGTTTATATAAAATAAATTCTAATTTAAGATTTCAAAAATAAATAAATTATATATAATAACTATATCTACTTTTATATATAACAAATATGCATAGAGACAGTTATAGTGATTCAGAATTACATTGGAGGAAACAGTTTAAATGAGGTGCATGATACAAGAAAACTAATTGGATGTTCAAAATTTAATAGCACATTTTATTTACATAGGTAACTTTTTTTAAAACCAAAAAACACCATATCAAATTTGAAGGAGAGGTGGCAAGCTTAGAGTACTAGCCACAAATGATCAAGTTTATATTTTCCCAATATTAAAATATTCACTTATAATGGATACAGTAGGTCAATAGAAAGAAAACTAGACAATGAATCTGAACTTAGTCTGAATCCAAGTTATTAGTTATATGACCTTGGACGCCTCATGTACTTTCTGAAATTCACTTTTACCATCTATAAAGTGAAGATAAGAATAGTAACAGCAACCTCACAGGGTTTCTGCACAATCATAGGAGATAGTGTATATAAAAGTTCTTTGTAAATTTGCTCAAAAATGTTAGCTAATTTAATTTAATTAACTAGAGGTCCTATTCTAATGTACTTGACATCTACACTCTTTTTCTTTTCCATTTAGAGTTAGAAAAAAATCATTCACTAATCACAAGGTTATTATTAAAACATGTTTGTAATCCAAAGGAGGCAAACGTTAATCAGACAAATTAAAAATGCCACAAATTAGAAGAGTAACACTTTTCTTCTGAGTTAAGTATGCATGGCATATGGGAATTTAGTGTTATATAGATGATTGTAGTAATAACGATAGATAATTAAATTCATGTGTTCAAGTGACCCCACTTTATCTGAGTGTGTATGTACATGAATGCCAAAAAAAATAAATAAACATTTGAAGATATTATTTTCTGCTTATAATTTATAAACACAAAATAATATTATTAGCATAAATTGTATCTGTCCAAATACAAAACACTTATAATATAAATCAAAGAACTATTTCTTTATTGTTCCATAAATTCAAAAATATAAAGAGAAATAATGTATCATCTCTTTCCCACCAGAAAATCAAATTATATATATAAAGTAACTTGTGAAGGATCTTGAAAAAAGTATTTTGCCTTAAGACATATTCTTAAATTAATTACTCCATATGTTTATATTTAAATAAATTAAACAAATATTCCATTTTAATGGAAATTACACAAAACTGGATTCCCCTCCTGGAGATGAAAAAGAAAAGACTATTTTTGCAAAAGCTTCTTTTGCCACTGATAAATTGTTTAAAATAACACAGCAGACAGCACAAGGACATTTTATTGAACATTGCTTACCGTGCTTTCACTTCACTTAATTGTTAAGAATGTTCTATAAATATCTGTACAATGCTTTAGAATGTTCAGTTCACTTCAAAGTATGTGCTAATACACTATTTTCCTATGTAAAGAATTTAAAGTTAGTACAATTCATTTAAAAATTTCACATTTTTAATATTTAGCTTTTTTGAAGATTTAATAAAAAAGAATAAATTAGAAACCTTTCAGATGATAACAAGAGAAAGCTCTTTTTATGCCATCTAGATTTTGTCAATGTTTCATATTGTTATATTGCAACATGAAAGGAGGCACTATCTACCACCCATTAAAAGAACAATTTATTTTTAAATAGAGGACTGGAGAAAAAATAAGAAGCCATTAATTAGGACCACTTTAAAACATCTCTTTATATGGACAGCACTATCATTTTAAATACATGAATTCTTAAATTGACTAAAAAGGATGTATAAGCACTATCGAAGGGTCCCTTTCCAAAGAACAGTTGATTTTAATTGACAATTCATTAGAACAAAAGACAAAGTGTGCTATAATATTTTAATGTAAACTCTTTATTTATGTGAAATATGTAAAATTATATTTGTTCAAAATTTGTTATGTTAAATAGAAGCCCATATGGAAATAATTAAAATAATTACGTTATGTAAGAGAACGGAAGGAAATGAAGTAACTGCCAAAATACCCCCCAAGGACCCCTCCAGAGCGTGGACCTCAGCACCTCACTGTCTGATTTCTCCCCTGGCTCAGCAACTCACTCTAACCTGGTCATGTCTTGTTAACTTCTCTGACTAATTTATCTCACGTGCAAAATGGGAGTCAAAACAGGATCTATGTCATAGGATTTCCATGAGGATTAAAGTTATAGACTTTAAACTGGTAAACATAATAGGTGCTGTATAAGTTTAGCTTTTGTTATTGATGGTTACTTCCTTGATATTAAGTTATATGCCATCGCTATAATTTTAAGTCAATTTCCACAGAGAAGTAACCAAAAGCAGTAAGTGAGTGAGTTAATAAGTTAATGTATTGAAGAAGGAAACCATGTAGTAGATATGTAGTAAGACCCATGTAGAAGAAACAAATAGAAAGAAGAGATCATCACATCCTTCTCCAACTCCGTTTCTCAGACAGAATTGGCTTGGGAAGTGACCTTTCTTTTGGTAAGGTACCCCACCTTCATTGTGCAGGACAGAACCAGGCTCCAATGGGCTAGGATCAGAGCTGATGATGCTGGTAGTAGTGGTCAGGTCAGGATCGAAGGCCAGTTGGCTAGGGCACTGAATTCCTCTTTGGTTAGTTGAACTGACGTTTTTATATAAAAGGTTTTATATAAACATTTTAGCTATTTAACGTTTTTCTTTCTCATGAAAATATTGTATAGTGCCTGAAGTACCTGTTTATTCCTGTTTTCTCTTGATGTAACATTTTCCTTTATGAAGGCATTCTTTTTGGACATAGTAAGATGTTTTAGCTGATCTTCTATGTTTCCTCCTACAACTATTTCTGCTTTTTTTTTGTGGCGAAAGTTATTCAGAAAAGTCACAATCTGGGTGCTATTCATACTATTGCCTTTTCAAGAGACAAAGCTAGTAAAAGTGTGTTTTAGAAACAAGTGCTCATAATATATCTTCAACTTAGATTTACTATGGCAAAATTTTATGTAGACTGTCTTATTTTAAACCTGTGTTTATATTTTTTTCATACTGAATTTGTTGGTTCCATAATAAAGTCAATTTTATTACTTCTTCACTTTCTTTTTTAATTTTTTTAAAGATTAATTTTTATTGTTTTTGACACACAGAGAGATACAGAGACAGAGAGAAGGGGGAGGGCCCAGAGCAGTCTCTAGAGTTGTACATCATTGGTTTTTCCACACAGTTTCATTCCACAGGTGGGCGTGGGGCTGCACAGGGCAGGAACTGGGCTGGGGTCTCACCCTGGTGAGAACTGAACTGGGGGCACTCCACAGTTCAGCATATGGGTCAGCACGGGCCAGGGCCAGGATTCGATCCTCAGTCCCCAGAGCTGCAAAGTGAGCGCTTAACCCACTGAACCATCCCAGCTCCCCCTACTTCTTCACTTTCAATCACAAATAAATTAGTTTTAATATCACAACACCAGTATTGCTAATAAACTAAGAAAGCTGAACAAGTTTCAAGAGTTCTTTGCAATTAAATTTTGCTTAACAAAAAACAACATATTTCTCTGAGTTTGAATAGAAAAATATATTATATTATACATTAGCCTGGACTGAAAAATATCATATACTTTAAAGCAAGCTTGCCCAACCCCTGGCCCATGGGCCTCATGCAGCCCAGGATGGTTTTGAATGTGATCCAACACAAATTTGTAAACTTTCTTTAAACATTATGAGATTTTTGTGATTTTTTATTTTATTAGCTCATCAGCTACCATTAATGGTAATGTATTTTATGTGTGGCCTAAGACAATTCTTCTTCTAATATGGCTCAGGAAAGCCAAAAGGTTGGACAGCCTGTTTTAAAGCAACCTTACTTAATAGGTAGTTTCATTAGTTCTGATTTTTAGGTGTTTTTTTTACTTTATGATTCAATTCATTCTTTCTTGTAGCTATAATGTATTCCACTGGATTATATACAGAATGAATCATTCAGTTCCCTATTGAAGGGACAGTAAATTGTTTTCAAAGATTTGCTATTAAAAAGAATACCACAATAAGTATGTCATTTTATCTTTTTGTTACTGTATCTTGGTGGAACCAAAGGGTTAATTCACTGTTTAATTTTGCTGATATTGCCAACTATTTGGCCATATTTGAAACTCTCCACCCTCCCTCACCCCTCACCCCCACTCCTGCTCAAGTTCACCAGTAATTTATGAGACTACCCATTTCTCCACAGCATCATTAACAAAATATCTGATCATGCTTTTGGTATTTTGCCAATGTGATTCCACAAAATGTTCATTCATTTTCCTCTTACTATAAGTGAGAGTGGGCAACTTTGTTTAAGGATATTTTTTCTGTGAATGCCTAGCTTATATCATTTACTCATTATGATATTCTGCAATTTAGTTCACGCAGAATACCCTTCTCATATTCAGGGTTCCTTTTTAAGTGTAACTATATATTTATTACAAATTTAATAACTCAGAATAATTCCTCTAATTTTCAGTTGCATATATACATATTTGTCACAGTGCCTAAATTGTGTCCCTGGTAGTAAAACACATAGCCGGTGACATTTTACACAATATTTAAAATTCTTCAAAAACTGGGAAAGTACTTTTTGTAGCATAGACATATATGATATGCAAAAAATACACCCGTGTTGATAAAGTCCAAAAATAATATAGTGAGTGTGTATGGGCAGCATAGGGTATTTTTATGATGGTTTTGCATTTCACACTGTTTAAAGTAGCCCTCAATAATTTTATACACCAATGGACACAATCCATCTAGGACACTATGATGATAAAATTTGTTGAGAAATAACTTCTTACCTTTTACATTCCATTAACTCTGACGAACTTCATGTTGCTTCCGAAGATGCAATTTGCAAGTGTGGAACACTAGGAGAAACCAAATGGTCACGTTTAGGGACTGATGATCTCAGATCATGAGTTCCCCAAGCACTCCAAGCTCTCCCCACCACTCTCCAGAGGCAATATGAAATGAAAATGAATGTCTGGGTAAACCTCAATTGGGAAAAGAAGTAGCAAAGTTATAGCATAAAGCTGAGCGCCTCTGCTCCAGTGAGCTCCAGTCTCCCCTACTGGAAATGTGCTTGAGTTTTTGGAGAAGGATTAGGAAATAAATATGGTTGTAAACATCCTGCTGCAGTCTGTATCTCTCCTACCCTCTCGTGGCTCTCTCCTTAAGTAACAACATCGAGAGGACAGGTGCTACATTGTCTGGAAAGGGCAGGGAGGTGGCCGGAGACTGGTGGGCTCAAGGCTCGGATCAGCCCCCAGCATCAGGCAAAGAGGGTTTTGCTCAATGGAAGGTCATATGCAGTTTGAGGTGCCCTCTGAATAATTATAAAATCCTTATTAAAATATCCATAAGTTGTTCAATTCTTAGAGAAAATAAATAAATGTAATTTAATATAAGAAAGTTAAATATGGCTCCCTGCTGCTCCACAGATGACCAAGTCAAAACACTAAGACTTCTTTTAGGTTTATTTGATTATTATAATGACTTTGTTAATCTCTAATTTATATGGATAAGAAATATGAAAATAGTGGAATCAGAATTCTAAATTTTATACCATTCCATTATACTACTTTATATCTATTCTGCATATGTAATATCCAAAGGCTATACAAAAAATAATTTAAAAAGCAGGTAAGTTATTGGGATAGGAGAAGACCTGGTTTTGTTAATATTTTCTTTGCTAAATTCAAATTAGTAGTTATGATATGAAACAAATTCTTTCTTGAAAATCAACCACTTTTCAAAAATCACTTCTCCACACTGAGTAGACAATTTAAAATTAGACAAAAGTGTATAAAAATACCATGCCCTTTTTGAAAAATTAAACCAATAAGTAAGTCCTCTGTCAAATGCAACTGACATATTGAGGCTTTCTCTGAATGGTGTGGGCATATAAATTGTCAATCTGCAAATATCTCCATGTATAAATATAGGTAGCCTTTCCATGACTGTGTATTACTTTGGATAAAATGATATATTAAGCATGTGGAACTTAGATTTTGCAGGTGAGGAAGGTAATCACCCATAGCAGCTGTTATAGTTAGAGTAGCATATGAGAGGTAGTCAAGACGTACAAATGTCAGAGAAAGGAATATCCTTTTTAAGTATCAAGATATCTCCAACACACGGCTTGATAATTTTTTTATATTCTATAAATTCTAATTTTTCACCACAGTATATATGGTTTCCTAATGCCACCTATGTCAAATTAATTCATTGGCAAAATTGAATGATGCAAAGTAGGTTTATAAAATGTTAGATATGAAACTGAAGAGTATTCTTTAGGGATTATGTCATAATGAAAGTCAATAGTCTGAATGTATTGAATTTCTCTCCTATGAGATACTGTATCCATGAGATTTGGAGGAGAGGCAGGGGAAAGATCGAAAGGAATAGAGAGAATAACTATCAAAGACACAAGCCAGCTCAAGGAGCTCCCAAAGGCCAAAATGAGAACAATTCAAGCTACAAAATTAATAACATAGTCCTGGATTATCACTCAGCTATAAAAGAAATATACCCAAGTCTATATTGATATCAATAAATGGTTGAATAAATCAACCGGTGGACAAATCTCCTGTGCAGAGGAATTGCAAGATATCAGTGCAGATCTTCTACCTTACAGGAGCTGGAGCTTCATTCCTGCCACAGTCCTCAGCCACTCCCATCCCCAAGCTCTTCTAGACTTAGTGTCTTGCTTTCAAAAATAGATTTTTTGGGGGCAGGGGGATAGTAACATTACAATGAAAGAACCTGGCAAATACCACCTTAACCCAGTGGTAAATGTTAATCTCACCAGTGGGATTGTGGGATATTAAGAACACTGTGATAGATGCATTGAGCAAGGAATTTCACCTTTATGGTATTATTTCCAAAAACCCATTACTCTAATTAAAAAAAAAAGAAAGAATAAAAGGGCAACCCAAATTGAGTCACTTGATTTTTTTCATATTACAAACAAAGCCTCAATGAATGTTTCTATGAATGTGTTCTGATCATAGTACAAAATTTCTCTAAGATAAATACAAAAATCATAACCCCTGTACCTTAAAGGAGGAATAAGTTTTAGCAAGTGCTATTTTCTTTTCCCTGGGCTAAGAGATTCAAAGTTTTGTTTTATCTTTTAATTTTCTCTGTTTCAGTTATAGAACAAACTTTCTACTAACAACTTTCTATATGTAGGTACTTGTTAAGTATAATTGAAACTACAGAAAAAGGGGGAGCACAATGCACAGAGTTTCATGTTACAAGACAGACAGTGACAGGTGCTAGAATAGAATCACCATGACATAAATGCCCAACAAATGGAGAAATTTTCAATTCCAACCAGAGGAATAAGGGTGACTTCATGAGTATTGTGGGTTTTTTGTTTTTTGTTTTAATTGTTTTTGACGAGAGAGAGAGAGAGAGAGAGAACTGAACTGAGGGAACTCCCCAGTTTAGCATATGGGTCTGCACGGGCCATGACCGGGATTCCATCCTTGGTCCCCGGTGCTGCAAAGTGAGCGCTTAACCCACTTAGCCTTCCTGGATTCCCCATATTGTGGTTTTTTAACTTATCCTGAGAATATCATAATGATTTCAATAGAAAAATAAGGTTTGAAGTTGGGGGAAACTACAAGTGAATGGGGAAAATGTTACCAGGCAAATGAGAGACTCTACAGTATATCTGAGAGCAGGAAATTAATAGAACATGTGTATTATGGATGCATCATAAATGCTGTGAGGAGTATTTTGGAAGATAAAAACGGAAAGGTATGCTGCAGCTAGGACTTTAAATGGAATGCTATGGATGCTATAATTTATTCTGTAAGGAACACAGAACAAATTAGAGCAATAAATTAAAGTGACTTGAGATGCAACACATACATTTTGGCTCCAAATAATAGCCCATACAAACTAACTTACCTAATGTAGAAAGGTTTTAAATGTAAGTGGTTTGTTATATTATAGGAGTTACTAAGAAACAGTGTGGTTAGAAGGTTAGCAAAATCAATTGCTCAATCATTTCATTAAAGAGCAGAGGTGCTCCATCAACCTGCCTCATCACCCCACATGCTGATGTCATCTCCTTTCATGAACGAAAGGGAGCCACACCAGTGCTGAGCTGGCATGCAGAAAGCTGATGTCCTGTGAAAAACAGAGACAGTTCAAGCCTGGAGTCTCTGTTAATCTGAAAGAAAAACTTTTCCCTGAAGACTACAGATTTCCAATCAAGTATACGTTGCTCGAAATGAGTCACAGGCCATAAGAAAAACACTCATATCAAGGGAAAATAAGACAAATATGACTGACTTGGACCAACTGTGATGAACCTAAAGGGACTACAGAGAGTTACAGTGATAGGTACAGGACTGCAAACACAAACGCAGTGCTGAGGCTTTCACTGATGAGAGGAAGGTGATGGTTGTATGCAAACAGGTGCAGCAGGCATTTCAGAAGTATATGAGACTTATGGGAGGAAGAAATGTTGGCATTAAGCTGGTCAATAATTTTGAGATTTCATGAAGGACTAAATTAGGACAGTAAAGTGAGACTTGAGAAGAAGAGATTGCTTTGTAACATTGGAAAAGTAAAATAAAGGGAACTTGTCAAATGGACGGGGCAATACTTGTAGACTGAAAGTAGAAAGCTTGAATAATGGTTTCTGAAGGTTTAGAATACAGTAGTAGGCATTTAATGTAGAAATAAGGAATATGTAAGAGAGGCATATGGGCACTGAAGATGCTGAGCAATGTTTGGGTATATTAATTTTACAGTATTCTAATAATTTCCTATAAATATGTAAAACTACAGCTCAATAGAATATGTGGGTTATAAATATAAATTTGATAATCAAGCACATAAATATAATTATTAAAGCTAGAAAACTAAAAATCTTTCAGGAAGAAACATGAAGGGGGGGTGGGGGACGTGGGAGTGGGCACTGCGTATATGGTGATGGAAGGAGAGCCGATTCTGGGTGGTGAGCACGTAATGCAATACATAGATGATGTAATGTAGATTTGTACATCTGGAAACTATCTGTTACCAACCAATGTCACCCCAATAAATTTAACAATAAAAAAAAAGAAAAACAGATTCTGAGGATGCCAGGATAACTCAACAGGTTAACCACTTGCCTTGCAACCGGGAGGTCCAGGGCTTGAATCCCAGGCCCCAGCCTGTGCAAACCTACATGTTAAACTGTAGTGTGCAACTGGTAACCACCAGGATGGCAGCAAAGATTCGCACCTCCTGTGAGGGAGGCCCCCAGCTTGGTTCTGCCCTATGTGGCCTCACATCTACCTGTGTAGAACAAAACTATGTCAAAAAATTAATGATTGTACCGCTATGGAAACTGCTGTGGCCCCTCCCCCTTTCTCTCTGTCCCTCTCTGTCTCTTTCTCTCTCTCTCACCTTCTTTCAAACAATAAAATAAACCTTCAAAAAATATATAGATTCAATCAAGTACTGAATATATATATATTTTTTAAATATATTTTTATTTATTTATTTTTTTGACAGAGAGAGAGAGAGAGAGATACAGAGACAGAGACAGAGAGAGGACTGAACTGGGGGAGCTCCCAGTTCAGCATATGGTTCCACACGGGTCGGAGCCGGGATTCAATCCCCGGTCCCCAGCGCTGCAAAGTGAGCACTTAACGCACTGAGCCATCCCAGCTTCCCCAAGAATATATTTTTTTAAATCATGTCCCTTCCTGAAAGATTTCTAATTCCCCAGGTTTAATAATTACATTTACCGGTATGTGCTTGATTATCAAATTTATATTTATAACCCACATATTCTATTGAGCTATATTTTTACACATTTATAGAAAATTATTATTGGGTATTTTAATGAGGGTAAGAGGGAAAGGGGTGGGAGAGAAGGAATCGGGTGGGAATAGAGGGAGAAGGAGCTAAATATATGGTGATGGAAAGAAAGCTGACTCTGGGTGGTAAAGTCATATTGTAACACATACACGAAGTACTGTAGAATTGTACACCTGGAAACTCATGTAATTTTTACTAACCAATGTCACCCCAATAAATTTAACAATAAAAAAAGCTGGAAGAAAAAAATTTCTTTTAATAAAGATAGTTCAATCAACTGAAAAAAAATAAAATGGTTAGGCTAATTAAATAAATAAATAAATAAAATGATCACATGTTTTTTGTCCTTTAGAAAAAGAAATTGACAATAACATCTATTTAGGGAAAGTCAAAGAGAAGAAGCTAAGAAAGAGTATTGAGAAACTATAGATATTTAGAGGGAAATGTAGAATAATTATAGGTTGTAGTTGTTATAAATATGTAAAATTATGTATTAAAAAGGCTGAGAATTTCTGATTACTCACTTGTGGCCTTATTCACTATTTCAGTAGAGTGAATGGAGTACATACCAGATGATGGTGAACTGAGAATTGAGTAGGAAGTAAATACGTGGAGGCAATGAGTATTGACTACTTTTCCCTCTTTGAGAAGTTTGGTTAAGAGTGAAAGTAAAGCAATAAACTTCAGAATGGAATGAGTTTACTTGCTGTAAAGAGAAGGCAAACAATAGCTGATCATTTTCTAAAATAAATAAAAAGAGAAAACATATTTAGACTATTAGAAGAGGATAGAGGAATAATCCTGAGAATACCTACCACCACCATCTCCTTATTTAAAAAAAAAAAAAAAGCATTTTACTTCCTCTTTTTATTGAATGGATTTTTAAAAACCTTTGTAGTCATAATGTTGTTACCATTTTGGTAAATATCCATGATTGTGTACATGTTCACATGTGCAAAGAAATAAACCTCGATCAATTAAAACATCATGTGTTTGAAGGAAGAACTACACATAAAAATAACTAAAGATTAGTATAAATCAAGAAATGGGGAGGGCCCTTCAACATACACAGAATAGTAGATTACTATTAATTATAATCTCTGTGCCATTCAAGCAGCCAATCAGTCCCTAAGCAGCTGTCAGTAGAACCTGAAGACTGACAGGAATTCATCTGAAACGGAGACAATGAGCCCTATGGAGTTGGCCAGTATATTACATTCACAGACAATAAAACTGCAGTCAATAGTGTCTGCTCTTCGTCTCCCTAGTACCGTAAAAGGAGCCATACCAGGGGTCATGTAAGAGCTGGGGAGCCTGTGTCTTTAGAGAGCCAACTCCAAACCACAATCAAGCTTTCTAACAGTTTAGAGCTGAACCCAACTGAGGGCAAGATGGAAAGTCTCAGGCCTGACAGAACTAAGGCGACAGATGAGCATCTACCTCCTAGCAGCCACTTGCAAGATGGGAGGACAACAAGACTGGCCTAGTAACAGCTTCTCACAGGTTACCTATCCCATTGCACATGCCACAAACACTTCGTTCATACTGTGCTGTCTTCCCTACATGGCCCTAGTAGAGATGAGCAGGATGGTGCTATGGTGGAGCCATACTGCGTGCCAGAGACGTTTCAGGTTACTCATCCCTTTCTTTAAAACCTTCTTTTCTAAAGAGTGTTCTTACACCATTATCTCCAAGAAGGACTGTATCTTCACAAAGATAGAAATCACATGACTTGTTGCTTTTCCTTAACAAAGACACTGACACCTTGAGTCTCTCATGTACAATTGTGTATTAAATCCCTATGGGATGATGACATCTGTTGTTAAAGGAATAGTGTATTTTTATACCATTGTCAATGTAAAACCACCAAACCTCTGTATTAATGGCTCATGTCAAAGACACTATTCTAAATCACAAGCATAAAATGAAGAGCCATATTCAAATAAAAACCATTAATAGTTGAAAATCAGAACAAAAAGATGTGCCTGCAGAAAGAGCTACTAATCAAAATTACGCATTCAGAATTTCTTGCAGAGGGAAATGCAGAACAGTTTAAAATGAATGAACAGCTCAATGAGCAGGCAAATGAGAATGATTAGAAAAACACATTCTCGTACATAAAAATAGAAATATGTAAAATAAAGTATATGTGCATTTTATACACATTTGGTTTTCTTTAATGGATTCTGGCATTTCAGCTATTTTTTAGTCTCAGTATTTTAAAACTAAAATTCTTAGGTTGACTTAATGATCCTTCAATTGCCTTTACTGATTTTTATGCCCACTACTAAACAACAAAAATATAAACCTTTCTGCTTGACTATAGATCCATCTCTAAAGAAAAATATGAAGGAAACTAAGAGAACGTGTGCACCTATTTACATGCAGGTGTATTAGTCAGGGTTTTTCTGAGAAATACAACCATTAGGATACATAAGTACATATTCATATGGAGATTTATTATTGGAAACGGCTCACACAATTGTGGAGTCCAAGAACTCCCACAATAAATAATCTTCCTTCTGAGAGATAGAGAACCGAGAACCAGGAAAGCTGGTGGTACACCTCATTCTGAATCCAGAGGCCTGAAAACCAAGTGCTCCAAAGTCCAAGAACAAGAAAAGATGGACTGGACTTGAGCATAAGCACTTTGGGAAAGCTGAGTACCACTGAGTGAACATGGAGACAGATATAATGAAAAGAAGCACGGTAAGATAAGATTATAAAAACTTCCCTGAAATGGAGAATGTCTCACAGAATATAGCAGAATATGTTCCACGGATTTATTATGTTTTATCTCTGTGCTTTTTCAAAGTCACACAAAAAATCAAATATTGTTCACAGTATTGTGTATTCTGTTCTGTTATTTTCAAATAAAATGAGCAAGGATGTTTGAAGGACATTTTTTGATACTTAATGATGTCATGATTGCCAATTTAAATAAATGTCTC
>PVKE010039989.1:0-14785 GCA_004027555.1 Craseonycteris thonglongyai
TGTCTCTCTCTCACACACACACACACACACACACACACACACACACACACACACACACACACACACCTTTTCTCAAAACAATAAAATAAATCTTTAAAAAAAAAGACGAGAAAAGCAAGAGTTTGTCCTATTTGAACCAAGTCTGGTCGCTTCCTCTGACTATCTCCTCCAACACAGTGAAGTAAAGACTCTAACACAACCTGCTGGAGTTAGGGACACAGGATTCCTTTTACCTCCTGCTCCCAGTCAGAGAGATTTTCTCTTACAAGAAACGTGACTTAGCATTTGTCCTCTTGACCTTATTTACCTGTTCCTGAGATTAAGTCCTAAATATATGTAATTCAGAGGTGGCAGTTGCTTTCTTCTGCTTAATCCCAGTTATGGAGTTGGTGCCCTACTTTGGCTGAAGCATGCTGAGAGTACTGATGCCCAATCACACTTGCTCAGCTTTGACATAGTGGTTCCATGGCAGGAGAGGCAAGTTGAGAGAATTGCAGGCTGTGGCCACTCACCACTGAGCTCTTGGTCCCTAGAGTGGGGTCTTCACTTATTAAAAAAGTTTGTCATTATTCCTTCCCCCAGCTCCAGAGTGCTGGATCAGAAATTTAACTGAGGCATAAAAGCAGAAAATAAAACAGAGAGCTTCCAATCTCTTAAAAAAAAACCAAAAAACTGAAAAAAATAAAATTTGCAAAAATTTATAGAGAAATTAAAGCCAGACCATACTCTCAAGAACAATATGGGATGCTGGGATGGTTCAATGGGTTAAATGCACATCTTGCAGCCCCAGGGTCTAAGGATTGAATCCCAGCCCCAGATCATACGAACCCACATGCTGAACTATGTTGCTTCACCCAGTTCTGTTTTACTGGGGCAAACATCCCATGTGGAAGGCCCCCAGTTTGACCCCCAGCTTGTGGGGGTGGACTTCCCACTTTGGAGACCCCCAGCTCACGGGGGGCTTGCATCCAATGCCAGAGGCCCCCAGCCCCGTCCCCATCCTGTGTGACTCCCCCACCCACCTGTGTGGAATGAAACTATGCTGAAAATTAATAAGCTTGAACTACTGCTCTGGGCCCTCCCATTGCCCTCTGTCTCTGTCAAAAACAACAAAATTAAATTTAAAAAAATAAAAAGAACAATGGAGTTTGTAGTAAAAACTTTTGGGAGGAGATTTATGCATTTAATGAATAGATAGCCTAGCCCAGGTAATTTGCAGGGAAAAACTGGAGAATAAAACAGCTGGGAAAAGGCCTGAGATCAGAACAAATATCAAACATAGACCTCAGAAACAATTCTTTCAAAAGCACTAGAATTTGACTGAATTTGTTTATAAAGCAATTTATGCCTTCAGAATATTGTTGAAAACAATAGTGGAGTCAGAAAGTAATTAATGGAGATTAGCAACTGAATATGGTCAGGAATTTCAAAACAAAGCCCTACCAAAACTGTGATATACCCGAAGCTGAACATACCTAAAGAAGAACATCAGAGACTAAACATTTGCACAATCAGATTTCACTAAATTAATCTAGTCATTTACTAAAAAACAAACAAATAAGCTTTGAAGAAGGGGACCAGTACCAAGAGTTACTATAACATATTATTTAAATATATATTTTTTTAAATTTATTTTTGACACAGAGAGAGAGAGAGAGAGAGAGATACAGAGACAGAGACAGAGAGAGAACTGAACTGGGGGCAATCCCAGTTCAACACATGGTTCCGCACAGGCCTAGGGTGGGATTCGATCCTTGGTCCCTGGCCCTGCAAAGTGAGCGCTTAATGCACTGAACCATCCCAGCTTCCCTTATAATATATTATTTAAAATATCAAGTTTCCAAAGAAAAAAGTTACAAGGCATTTAAAGAAACAGGGAAGTATAACCCACACACTACCAAAAAAGGGGGGCATTACAAATTGCCTCTGAGAACAAGATATCAGTTTTAACAGAAAAACATTTGATAGCCATTATAAATAGGTTAACAGAATAAAAGAAAAACATAATTAAAGAAGTAAAAGTTATGATTACAACGCCACATCAAATAGAGTGTGGATGAAAAATAGGATTTATGGATAACCTCACAGGGAGATCTGATTATAAACTTCTAACTGGGTAGGTCATGGTGGGAAGTCACATTCCAGGCATATAATATCTTTAGTAAAAGGTTTATGTTTGCCTTAAGCTAGCTATGTCCATTGTTTCTGTACATCTAGGTTAACACACCTTTGAAATGCCTCTTTTTTTTTCAAAGTAACAACCCTCAAAAGAGTTCATAATCTTGTTAACTATCCTGTAATCTAATCCTTGCTTCACCTTCTCCCTACTTCATGTAAATCTTCATTATGATACATCATTAATTCTAAATGCATAAAAGAAGCTGTGAACTGTAATTCTCTGAATCATTTTTCTCAGTCTGTTGAGATCACACTTCCAGGCATAGCGTTTATTTGGCTCAAAAAAAATTTTTTTTTTATAAAAATTTCCTAGAGGTTTGGACATTCTTACATAAACAAGAGTAGCAATAAATATATATATAAACCATTTTAAAAAATTGGTGAATATTTTTGTAGTTAAAAAGTACTAATTTAAAAATAAATCCCTAGAAGACTCAGCAGTAGATATTAACTGGCAGAATAAAAAAAATTACAGATAGTGAAGACAGATCAATAGAGAACATACAAGACAAAGAGCAAAAATTAAAAAAAAAAACAAAAACAGAAGAGGAGGGAATACTTCTGAACTCATCTTTTGATGTCAGCATTATCCTAAAACCAAAACCAGATGAAGACAATACAAGAAAAAAAAAAATGTTACAGACCAATATTTCTTAATCTTGATGGAAAAATTCTTTAAATTTTTTTTACCAAACTCAATCTTACAACATATACAAATAATTAAACATCATGACCAAGTGAGATTTACCCCCGAAATAAAAAGTTAGTTCGATATCTAAATATTAATTGACATAATGCATTATATAAATAAGATAAACAAAAATCACATGATCATCTAAATAAACAAACAACAACAACAAAAAGTTTGACAGAATCAAACACATTTCTTGATAAAAACACCAACAAAGAATAGACAGAAAGTTCCTCAACCTGATGAAGTACATTTACAAAAGGTCTACAGCTAACTTTATTCTTTATGGTGAAAAACTAGATGCATTCTCCTAAAATGACAAACAAACCAAGATATTTTCTCATACTGGTTCAATATAACAATGTACTGAAGGCCCTAACCATGACCCTTAGATAAGAAAAAATAAATAAAAAGTATCCATTAAGATTGGGAAAATTTCTCTATCTCCATTTACAGAGGACAAAGTCTTAGAATAGAAAATACAAAAGAATCCATCAAAAAACAACTAGAACTAAAAAAATAAGTTTAGCAAGTTTTCAAGATTCATTATCAATATGTAGAAATTAGTTGTATTTTTATACACTTGCAATTAACAATTAGAAAATTAAATTAAGGAAACAAATTCATTCACCATAGCATTATGAATCATAAAGTCCTTAATAAATATAACCAAAAAACTTTTTGTTAAGATGGTGAAATAGGTAAACTCAGTGCTTACCTCCTCCTATGATCACCTAAAATTACAAGTAACTTATAAAACAACCATCACTGACAACCACCTAAATGCAAGCTGAACAGAATTCCTATAACTAAGGATATAAAGAAGCCACATCAAGGCTGAAAGAAGGGGCAGGGACCCAATATGGGAAAGTCCCATACCAATGGTGTGGTGATTACAAATCAGGAAGGATATCTCAGCTGTCAATATTCTCCCTGAGGAGCAAAGGTTCCAACCCGACACCAGGTTCACTGTCCTGGGGCATCAGTGCCAGGAAGAGAAGTGCCCATAACATCTGATTGTGAAAATCTGACTGTAGTAGACCAATGCACTACAGGTTTTTACGTACCCATGCACAGGCTCACTTGCTCACAAACTCACTCTAAGTTCTAGTGTGGAACAGTAGCTTGAAAACCACCAGGGATGTACAAGTAGAAACTGAATTGACTAACTTCAGGATAAGGGCTGAAAAGGCAGGAGTAGGAGTAACTCTCTGGATACAGAAACATTGGTAGGCACCATTGCTCCTTTGCTGAATTCTCCTCCTACCTGGGCAGGCAGGCAGGCACCAAATATGCACTCTACGTTAATCTGACTACTGCTGTTTATACCACCCTGGTGATTCCTGGAGACAGCACCTACCCACTCACCCACCAAGCCTGAGCCTCTTTGTAGCTCTTCCATGCAAGCTGCCTGCCTTGGCTCACACTTGTGAACTTTCCCAAATTTTCTCAAAAAATCAAGTGGGAAACAGTGGCCTTAAATGACTCCTTATACCATATGTACTAATAAATATCTTTACAACATTTTATCCCAAGTCAGCGGAACATGCATTATATTCAAGTACACATGGAACATTTTCCAAGACTACATGTTATGCCACAAAACAAGTCTCAATAAATTAAGAAGATTGAAATCATACCAAGCATCTTTTCCAACTATAATGGTATAAAACTAGAAATTAATTATAAGAAAACTGAAAAAAAAACAACAAAACCACACATACACACATGAAGGTTAAATAACATGTTACTGAAAAATGAATGGGTTAGCAATGAGATTAAGGAAAAAAGCAAAAGATATCTTCAGATAAATGAAAAGAAAAACACAACAACCCCAAATCTGTGGGACAAAGACATAGTAGTTCTAAGAGGGAAATTCATAGCAATACAAGCCTATATCAAGGAACAAGAAAAGTCTCAAATAACAAATCTAGATTTACACATAAAAGAAGTAGAAAAAAGAATGAAGACCAATGTTAGTAGAAGTAAGAAATTAATAAAGATGAGAGTGAAAATAAATGAAATAGAATCTAAAATGAGGGGAAGCCAGATGGCTCAGTGGGTTAAGGGCTCACTTTGCAGCCCTGGGGACCAAAGATCAAGTCTCAGGCCCAGCTCTTGTGGACCTATAAGCTGAACTGGTGTGTGCTTCCCACGAGGGAGGCTCCCAGTTCAGTTCTTGCCCCCAGGTTTGGCACTTGGCTTGAGTGAGTGTTTCTCACATGCAAGAGGCCCCCAACCCAGTTCTCACCCTGTGTGGCCTCTGCCCACCTGTGTGGAACAAAACCATATCAAAAACTGATGACGTATAACTATGGAGATCGCTCTGCGTCCTCCCCCTTCTCTCTATCTCTCACTGTCAAAAAACAATAAAAAATACATCTTAAAAAAATACTCATAGAAACAGAGAAAAATTTGATGGCTACTAGATGGGAAGCATGTTGGGAGGATGCCTGAAAAGATGAAAAAGATTAAGAAGTACAAATTTCCAGTCATAAAAGTAGTCACAGAGATGTAAAATACAGCAAAGGAAATATAGTCAGTAATAATTGTAATAATTCTATATGGTGCCAGATGGATACCAGGCTTATAGGGGTGATCAATTCATGAGATATATTAATGTCTGATCACTATGTTATACATCTGAAATTAATATAATATTGTATGTCAACAATAATTGAAAAATAAAGTAGAAAAATTTAATTTAACAAAAGAAGTGAAAAGCATACTCAATAGAAATTTAAAAAGCTCTAAATAAAAGAAAAAATATCACATGTTTATGGTTTGGAAGACTTAACATTATTAAGATGTAAATGCTTTCTAAATTGATCTATAGATGCAACACAATTTCTATCTTTAATGCAGTATTGCAAGTGACGTCTCTACAAAAATTCACAGGGGAAGCCAGATGGCTAAGCAGGTTGAGCACTCACTTTGCAGCCCCAGGGTCAGAGGATCAAATCTCAGCCCTGGCCCATGTGGACCCAAATGCTGAACTGGTGTGTGCCCCCAGCTCAGTTCTCACTGGAGTGAACTTTGCAGTTCAGCTCCCATGAGGGAGACTCCTGCCTGTTCCCCTGTGCAGCCCCTGCCCACCTGTGTGAAACAAAACCATGTCAAAAACTGATGACTTAACAACTGTGGAGACTGCTCTAGGCCCTCCTCCTTCTCTGAATCTCTTTGTCTCTGTCTCTTTCTCTATCAAAACAATAAAATACATATTTAAAAAAATTACAAGTCAATTATAAAATTCATATGGAATTGCAAGAAACCCAGAATAACCAATACAATCTTAAAAAAATATGAAAGTAAGAGAATTCACACTTCTTAATTTCAAATTTTACTACACAGCAAGAGTAATCAAGACTGTATAGTACCAATACAAAGATAGACATATGGATCTGTGTGATAGAATTGAGCTTCCAGAAATAAACTCATTCTTTTATGGTCAGCTAATTTTTTTCAAGGGTGCTAAGACAATTAATGGAGACAGCATAGTCTTTCCAACAAATAATGCTATGATACTTGGATAGCCAGTTGCAACAGAATGGCATTGGACCCAAAGTCCTAAATGTAAGAACCAAATTTATAAAATGCTTACAGAAAGCATAGGGGTAAATCTTTAGTACCTTGGTTTTGGCAAATGATTCTTAGCTATAACTCACAAAGCATGAGCAATAAAAGAAAAAATAGATAAATTGGACATCTTCAAAATTAAAAACTTCTGTGAATCAAAAGACATTATCAATAAAGTAAAACAGCAATCCACAGAACACAAGAATATATCTGTAAATAATATATTTGAAAAGCGTTTGTATTTGGAATATTTAAAGAGCTCTTACAACTCAATAATAAAAAGACAATCCATTTAAAAAATGAGCAACAGATCTGGGTAGATATTTTTCCAAGGAAGATATACAACTGGTCAGTAAGTAAGTGGAAAAAATGCTCAACATTATTAGTTATTAGAGAAAAGGAAGTCAAAACCACAATGAGATACCACTTCATATCCACTAGGATAGCCAGAATCAAAAAGTAAGATAATAAGTATTGGCCAGGATATAGAAAAATTGGAACCCTCACACACTGCTGGAGAGAATGTAAAATGGTGTAGTCACTTTAGAAAACAATCTGGCAGTTCCTTAATTAAGTGTGGAGGTACAATAAGACCTTGCAATTCCACTCCTAGATATATAGCCTAGAAAAATAAAAGCATACATCCACAACAAAAATTATACATGAATATTTATAACAGCGTTATTTACAATAGTCAAAAGGTAAAAACAACCCAGTGTCCATCAACAAAAAAATAGTATACAAAATGTAGTATATCAATACAAAGAAATACTATTATTTGGCCATAAAATGACATATAATATTGATACATTCTATAACTTAGATGAACTTTGAAATCACTGAGCCAATTGAAAAAATCCAGTAACAAATATCCAAACTTGATGTGATTCCATTACTATGAAATGTCCAAGAATAGAAAAATCTATATTACAGAAAGTAAATTAATGGTTTTTTGAGGTGATGAAATAATTGTAAAGTTCACTGTGGTATAATTGCATATATCTGTGAATATACTAAATAACAAATTTTACCATTTATTTATTATATTTTATTTGTTTTTTATTTTGTTACCTATTTTATTATCAACAATAATCTGTATAATTCACTGTGGTAACACACCATTATTTTCATTGCTAAATAGCATTCCATTGTGTGACTACCATAATTTACCAATTTTCCTATCAACAAACATTTAGAATGTGACCAGTGTTTATATATATATATTTTTTTTAACTAGTGCTATTATAAGCATCCTTAAATTCCTTTCTCTTGTTTTTATTTTTTGTTTCTTTTTTATTTATTTTTTTATTAAAGTTATTGAGGTGGCATTGGTTAGTAAAATTATATAAGTTTCAAGTGTACAATTCTATAGTGCATTATCTTATACTACACTATGTGTTAGCCACCCAAAGTCATTTCTCCTCCATTATCACGTATTTGATTCCTTTTAACCTCTTCTATTACCCTCTCTCACCTATTATCCTCTGGTACCACTAAACTGAAGTCTGTGGTATGAAAATTATATGTCAATAAAGCTTTTTTTTTCTAAGAGAAAATATGATCTTTCCCCTCAGTCCAGTTGAGTATGACAGCATTTAGTTCAGTAGTATTATTATGAGGATATACATTTAAAAGTTTATCCTAATTGTATACTGGTTGATTATTCTGTGTAGAACAGTGATCTCCAAACTTCTTTTTATTGTCAACTTGTGTCAGTAAAACATTTTTGAGAATACTTCTCCATTTTATTTATTTATCATTTGTTCATTTATTATAAGTATACTAATATGTTACATAAATAAAAATACAATATTCTAAAATTTTAAAGCATGACACTTTATAATGTAAATTAAAGATCTAATATTTTTTCCCGCGCTGAGGAATGAGTTTCTCACTCAGGAGACAACTTGAAGGGAAAGCTGGAAGGAGAGAAAGGAACTGAGATGCCCCTGCAGTGATCCAGGAAAAAGTTTGTGGAGGCCTGAAACAGCATCATGACTATAAGAATAGAGAAGTGGAAGGACTCAAGAGACACTCACATGAAAGAATAAATGGAGTGTGATTGATTGAATGGTTGGGTTTGAGAAAGAAGACGTCAAGGTTCCCGTCCAAACTTGTGATCTGAACCAATTTACTAAAAATCAGGAAATTAAGTGTGTGTGTGTTGGGGAGGGGAGGGGCAGGCAAGGGATAAGATAAATGCCTTTCTACTCCTGGCCCCACTGGTTATATATAATAGGATAGAAGGAATGCAAGTAGAAGGGTCCAGACCTAAAATCAAAGCATACTACTGGAGTGCAACCAGAGCTGAGTGACAGACTAAGTTGTCCACATTGAAGGGACAACCAGCACACAAGTGGAAGATCCAGCACCAGCCACTGAAAAAAAATCTACCTTTAGAGTTGTCAAATAAAAAATTAGAATCTCTCCCTTTGAGAGGTTTTCTAAATAAAAGACAAATATCCAATTAAAACAAAAACAAAAAACAAAAACAAAAAAAACCTACAATATTCACTAATTAAGAACAGGAGAAATTTAATCTGCAGTACAGGTAGTGAGTTGTTAGATATAGACAGATAGTGAGTTATCAAGGTTGAGGTAGTAAAACTTGTTAATTCCCTCATGCTATGAACACACATTGATCTCAGAGCATGGGCTGGGTCTTGTGATAAGTGAAAAGAGAGAATGATCTGACAGCATTATCACTGAAATGCTGCTAAACTAATCTCACATAAATTGACTTCCAAGGAAACTTCTTTTAGGTCACTGAGAACTACTTAGCATTCTAATTCTAAAATCTCTTTAGTACTATTATAAACAGCACAAATCAACACATATTAAAGAAAAAAAATTCCATTCAAATGTGCTTAATATATTTTAAAACTTCAGACAAATGTCTTTCTTCAACATTAAAAAGCCAAAAATTACAAGTAAGTAGCACAAAATTAAAGAGACCTACTGATGCAAACACTGAAGATGTGTATTAAAGACTATAAACATGTTCCAATCTATTCAACCCTGAAAAACAAAAACAAAAAACAAAAAATAACACCACTGGGAAGGAAATATTGTCTAGACTAGAAATTCTAAAATAAAAAGTTATATTATATAATATAATGCAGGTATGCATTACGATATTTCACCCCAGCCATGTAAAAGTGTACTAAATAGGACACATACAAAAAGTTTCATTTAAAAAGATGTAATTCTAAGTGAAAGTATAAATTTTAAATCTTTATGTGCTTTGTATCATAGAGTCAAGGTATATAAAGCACAGTCTGTGAGATATAAAAGGAAGAACTGACAGAAGCTCAAATGTAGACAAAGATTTTTAATGCTCCTCTCTCAGTTTTTAGCATATCAACTCGTCTAAAATAAATTAAGATGTAAAGAATGTCAAAGATATAAATGACAAGATTGAATTAGACAAAACAGATCTTTGTATACCAAAAAAAGGTAAAACTTATGTGCCTTATTTTAAAATATGTCTTTTCTATTCACTACTAGTATCTTTTCAGAAGATATTAAAATAAGCTGTCATTTTAATATTCTGTTACAATTTCTATTTTCATTATATTGAATCTATAGATTATTGGGGGGAGGAGTTTAATATCTCCATGTTATGAAACATTTAGATACATGGACTAAATTTCCAGTTATTTAAATTGTTCTTTATGACTTTGTAACTTTTTAGAAGTCTTGGACATTTTTACGTATACTCCTCCCATTTTATAGTTTTTATTGTTTTTATAAGGGAGTTGTGTTTATTATACTTTTCTTTTAGCTTTCACTATTAATAAATTTATTTTATGAAGGATTAAATGAGTAAATACACAAAACAAAGTTTTCCAAAAGAAGCAGAATATTTATATATTCCTTTCTATTTAGAGCTGTTCAGAAAAAGGAGGTTGAAGATGCTATTTTTCAAAGAAAAGATACTGTTGTTTCAAGAAAGAAAAGCAAGAGGTATTAAATACATTGCTAGTTTTAGTTATGTATAAGACTTCATCATCCTAATTCAGTGTTTCACATCATCTTTAATTAATTTTTAACATGAACTACTAAATCAATTATCTAAAGTCCATGAATAAAATTTCAGTGTATCTTTGTCAGCAGGTCAAACACAAATGCTTCAGTGATGTTTTTATATTATTTTATAGCATTTCTGCATATATATCCTAAATGTTCTGTATCTACAAATATAAAATGTATCAATTATATGTGTTGCAAAAATGTTACTCTTTGTAGCAAGTCTTCATTTTTACTAAAACTGTTGATAAATATCAGTTATTTATTGAGGTCAAATTTATCAATCTTTATTTTTTATAGCTTAAAACTTAGTTTTTTTACTTAAGAAATTATTCTTTGTATGATGCAGTTATTGAGAAAATTTCCATGTAATTTTGTTTCCGGAAAAGTTATAATGTTAAAAACATGAGGGGACTTTGAAAGATGGCAGCATGCGAGGAGAACCCCAATACAGAAGAGGGAAGGGGAAGGAGCAGTTCAGGGACAGGGACACAGAACACGGCCCAGGGCTGGCAGAAACAAAGGAGGATTAAGGGTCTACTGTCAAAGTGCAGCTAGATTGAGGGAAGACTGGAAGCCAAGACCTGAGGAGAGTGGAAGGCCCACAACACTATAGACAATTTAACATCTGAACACAAGGGGTGGAACGCTAAGCCCCACTCAGATCACAGTGCCTGAAGTAAAATAAGGACCATGGAGCAGGGGCAGCTGAACTTCCCTGGCAGGTGGCGAGAGAGCAAGGCACCAGCCCACTGTAGTTCAGCACACCTGATCTACAGAGGCGACACAGCTGAGCTACTAGAGTTGACTGTTAGAGAGCACCTTTTAAAGACAGGGCTCTTGAAATGAAAACAGCAGCTTGAGCAGAGCAGAGGATTGAGAGGGACCCAGTGGAGCTGCCAGCCACAGGTCTCACCACGTCCATGCACAACCACACCCCCTTTGCACCACACCCAACTCACCAGCAGCAGCTGGTGAGACATTCACTGGCTCATAGAAACAGCACAGCACTGTTCATAGAGATTAAAAGTGAAAGCAGCTGGAGCAGAAGAGCTGAGGATTAGAAGTGACCCAGTGGTGCCACCACCACCCAGTGGGCCCGGCTCACAGAAACAGCATGCTCAGCTACATAATTGCACTTAAAGTGAAAGCAGCAGAATAGAGAAGAGAAAGACCAAAGCTGCTGTGCCTCCTGCCCACACTGAAACTCCAGCCACCCTGCTGACAGAGGAATCTGTTATTGTGTCTCAGGCCCGCCCTAGCTCCTATTCACATGCCCCCACCCATACCTTCACTACCCTGCCTTCTAACAGCTAAGACAACAACCTAAAAAGCAACCCTAGGACACAGAAACTGACTGCTTCACCCAACCCTCTCCCCAAATTTCCTCCTCCCATAATTGAGCCCATAAGAAAAAATAAAGAAAAGTCCATCTTATAGGCAAACCCCCAGAGGGAAAACATACTCATGTGTACAGCAAAAAGTACCATATTAAACACAATGCACACCTCAGAATCCAAACCCCCTCCAGAAGATCATGGACATTCTTTAGAAAAGGAGCTTGCACACTTGGAATCAAATCTAAGTGAAACAGAATTCAGGGCTGCAATACTCAAGACACTCAGAGACCTCACTCAATGCTGGCAAAGTACCCAGATGCAGTTAAATGACCTCAACAAGAAATTTTCTGAGCAAAATGAGTACTTTACCAATAAAATTGAGAAGTTGGAGCAGAAACAAAAGGAGATTCTCGAAATGAAAGTCATAATGGGAGAGCTCAAAAAATAATTAGCCAGCATAAGAAACAGGGCTGACCAGTTGGTAGAAAGAATTAGCGAAATTGAAGATAGAAGCATGAAAATCTCACAGAGCAAAGAAGAAAGAGAAATGAGAATCAAGAGATATGAAAGAGTTCGACAAAAGCTCTCTGACTCAATCAAAAAGAGCAATATTAGAATAATAGGGGTTCCAGAAGGAAGTGAGATGAAATCCTCTCAGAGCCTACTAAAACAAATAGTGGATGAAAATTTTCTTAACCTGTGGAAAAAATTACAGCCCCAAATCCAAGAGGAAATCAGGAGCCCTAACTACCTAGACCCTAGAAAATCTTCTCCAAGGCACATTGTTCTGAAGATGACAAAAACCAAAGACAAAGAAAGAATCCTCAAGGCTGCCAGGGAAAAAATATATATATAACTTTCAAAGGGAAACCTATCAGGCTGTCATCAGAGTTTTCAGCAGAAACTCTGCAAACCTGGAGGGAGTGGAGCCCAATATTAAAAATATTAAAAGAGCAAAATTTTTAGCCAAGAATTAACTATCCAGCAAAATTAACCTTTAGATATGAAGGAGGAATTAAGGCCTTTCAGATATACAGAAGCTGGGGGAATTCTTTAGCTCAAAACCGGCACTCCAAGAAATACTGAAGGAGGCTCTTCAGCCTGAATCAAGAAATCAAAATAAATGGAGAAAAGCAGGAACAACAACAAAATAAATAAATAAAAAGGAAATAAGACATGGATACAAGATATCCTCATATATCAATCATCACCCTAAATGTAAATGGACTGAATTCACCAATAAAGAGGCACAGGGTAGCAGACTGGATTAAAAAACAAAATCCAACCATGTGCTGCCTACAAGAGACACACCTTAGCCACAAAGACAAACATAGACTCAGGGTAAAAGGATGGAAAACAACACTCCAAGCAAATGGCAGTCAGAGAAAAGCAGGAGTAGCCATACTGATTTTGGATGAAATAGACATTAGGATAAAAAAAATAACAAGAAATAAACATTTCATTTTGATAAAAGGGACAATATATCAAGAAAACTTGACACTCATCAATATATATGCCCCTAGTCAGTAAACACCAAAATATACAAAGCAACTACTAACTGATCTAATAGGAGAATTTGACAAAAATACTATTATAGCAAGGGATCTAACACCTCCCTGACAACATTGGACAGATCATCCAAGCAGAAAATTAGTAAGAAAATTGTAGCTTTAAATGATACATTACAAAAAATGAACACAATTGACATTTATAGGACACGCCATCCAGCAACACAGGGCTATACATTTTATCCTAGTGCACAAAAAACATTTTCAAGGATAGACCATATTCTGGAACTTAAATCTAATCTCACTAAATTTAAGAACATTCAAATCATACCGAGTGTATTCTCGGACCACAAAGCATTGAAAGTAGAGATCAATTGCAAAAGATCAATTGCAAAGAGAACCACATATACGTGTAGATTGAAAAACATGCTATTAAAAAATGACTGGATCAAAGAGGAAATAAAACAAGAGATTAGAAAATTAGTAGAAATGAATGACAATGAAAACACAATGTACCAAAATTTCTGGGACACAACAAAAGCAGCAATAAGAGAAAAATTTACATCATTACATGTCTATCTTAAGAAAAAAGAAAAACTACAAGTAAACACCCTCACATCTCATCTTAAAGAACTAGCAAAAGAAGAAGTAAGAAACCCCAAAGCTAGCAAAAAAAGAATTAATAAAAATTAAAGCAGAATTTAATAAAATTCAGAACAGAAAACAATAAATAAAATTAATGCCACAAAGAGCTGGTTCTTTAAAAAAAAAATCAACAAAATTGACAAGCCACTGGCTAGGCTCACCAAAGTGCAGAGAAAAATCTCATATTTTCAGAATGTGGGACAATAGGGGAGAGATCACAACTGATACTGCAGAAATACAAACAATCATAAGAAATTATTATGAAAGACTCTATGCCAACAAATTTGACAATCTAGAAGTAATGGACAAATTTCTAGAAATATATAGTTTACCTAAACTGAACCAAGATTTGGATAACCTAAATCAACAGTACAGAACTTGAACCAACTATCCAAAACCTGCCCAAAGGCAAAAGGCCTGGACCAAATGGTTTTACCAATAAATATTATCAAGCTTTCAAAGAAGAACTAATGCCCATCCTCCTCAAACTACTCCAGAAAATTCAAGATGAGGCAATACTACCCAAATCATTCTATGAAGCTAATATCTCCCAAATACCAAAACCTGGGAAGAAAAATACCAAAAAGGATGACTATAGGTTAATCTCCCTGATGAACACTGATGCAAAAATCTTAAATAAAATTTTAGCTAACAAAATACAACAATGCATTAAAAAGATTATTCACAATGACCAAGTGGGATTCAGCCCAGGGGCACAAGGATGGTTCAACATACACAAATCAATCAATGTAATCCACCACATAAACCAAACAAAGGATAAAAACCACATGATTATCTCAATCGATGCAGAAAAAGCA
>PVKE010039990.1:0-14782 GCA_004027555.1 Craseonycteris thonglongyai
CTTTAATCCATTTTGAGTTAATTTTGGTATATGGTGAGAGATCGCAGCACACATTCAGCCTTTTGCATGTGGTTTTCCAGTTTTCCCAGCACCATTTACTAAAGAGGCTTTCTTTTCCCCACAGTATATTTTTTGATCCTTTATCAAAAATAATCTGTCCATAAATTTGTGGGTTTATTTCTGGGTTTTCAATTCTATTTCAGGATCATCTTATCTGAGAAAAAGACAGAGGTCGTATGGATTGTGTCTAGGTGAAAAGTCGTGTACATTTGGGTTCATATGTACACCGAATCGGAGCCCATCTGTGTGGTGAGACCCTGACCTGGCCAGAAGAATATTTGAATTTTCTAAACTTATAAGGGAAGACAAAGAAGCCAAATAACAAATTATTGGGGGAAGCCGGGATGGCTCAATGGGTTAAGCGCTTGCTTTGCAGCCCCAGGGACTGAGGATCGAATCCCGGCCCCGGCCCGTGTGGACCCATGTGCTGAACTGGGGAGTGCCCCCAGTTCAGTTCTCACCAGGTAGACCCCCACCCAGTTCCTGCCCTGTGCAGCCCCGCCCACCTGTGGAATGAAACTATGTGGAAAAACCAATGATGTGCAACTATGGAGACTGCTCTGGGGCCTCCCCCTTCTCTCTGTCTGTGTGTGTGTCTCTCTCTCTGTCAAAAACAATAAAAATAAATCTTTAAAAAACAAACAAACAAACAAAAAACCAAGTTATTGAATTCCCCAAGGCTCTAAGTCACAGCAAGAAATAAACCAATGACAAATAATCCCCCACTTCTGCTCTCACAGCCTTGAAGGAGAGGAACCGGTTGCCGTCATAGCTTGGGAATGGGAAGGGGACATCCTGACCACAAATGTGGCCAAGCCACCGACACGGTTGACTCATGATACAAGAGAGTCAGCCATCAGCCACACCCACCTGCTTAGGGAGAGAATATTAAGGCAGAAGCAGGAGAACTGGCAGGCAATAGAAAGTGCCATTTCTTCTTTATTCATAACATCCTAAATTCCTTTTAAGTGTATGGTATTAAAAAAAAAAAAAAAATCTTTGGTAAAATAGTGAGTGACGCCAGGAGAGGTCTGGATAGCTAGGCCTGCAGTAGCAACAATACCCCTTTCTGTCAACTACAAAGAGCCATTTTCTTGCTCCTTGTCCGGTGTCCCCATCTTGAAAGTCACCATTCCACGCCCACCCCCACAAAAGAGAAAAACCCGACTTTAGCTGGTCTGTTTTGTTTTGTCATCTGTCTTTCAATCGCATGAATCCCAAAGTTTGGGGAAACTAATTCGTCCTTCGGTATTGTCTGGATGTGACTTACATTTAGGGGGAAAAAGCAAAGAAAATCTCACGAGGAGAGCATTTTTTAAGAATCACAATTCCTTGTGTACTAAATCAGCCGGGGACTAATGGAGAACCCGGCACGAGGAGTAGATGCAATGGCAACCCCGCAGAAGTATGCTCAGGGAGAAAGTGCTGGGAGCCAGGAGGAAGCTGGGGTATATGCGTGTCCGTCTGCCCACCAGATAGAAATTTTAAAGGAGGGCTCAACCATCACACCAGGGAACAGAAGTCAGAGAGAAACAAAGGAAATCTGTACCCACTCTGCCTGGTAACACGCTGAATCCTCAATCGAAACCGATATCACCGTGTTCAAAGCTGAGAACAAGAAAAGAAAATGGTCATGGAAAACTACTGCAAAACAAAACCATCAAACAAGAGAAAACAGAAAGTATTCCAGAAATTCAGAAGCTTTACCTACATCTGAATGAATTTTGCTGGAGCCAGAAAAAAATGATAGAAAAATGCTGGGCATCGTTAGGGGACTTGAAGAAGACATGAGTGTGCGGGAGTGGGGAAAACAGAAGAAATAAGCAAAATCTGGTAATTGTTGAAGCTTGGTGGTGGGTACTCACGTGAGTTTTAGAATTTTCAGAGCAAAAGCTTTCTAAACTAAAGATCTCTTAGAGATGCTGAGCTAATTCAGCAGAACTGCAAAACATTACCTACAGCCATAAAAAATAATTTCATTTCAATGTATAAGTGATATGAGTAAAACACATAATTGAAAAAAAAATTCCTCCTATAATAGTAAGAAGAAGCATATTGGGAATAATCTAATTTAGGTAATAAAAGCTACTCAGAGAAAAATGATGCAACTTATTAAGAGAAGTAAAGGAACGCTAAAAAGCACTCATGGGCAGAAACACTGAATGTAGTGAAGATGTGGCAGTACTCTCCAAGTTCATGTACAGATTTAATACAATACCTAAAGCAGTACCGTATTAATGGGCGTGGATTTAAATCTCTCATTCATGTACTTACTTCCTTACTTAACACTTATTTTAAGCTCTAGAGTCTTATGCATTAAGCATATTTTTATTTCCTAGGATTTATGATGTTTTGGCATCTCTCAGGAGGGAATTTCTGGCTGGGGAGAGACAGCCCGTCAGCACCATACAATCCCTGAGACAGGAAACAACTTGTGGGTGAGACCACCTTTTCTATGCAAACCAACCAATCCCCTATAGTCCAACCACCTCTGTTATCTGGCTCTCACACATACAGCTAGTATTGCCCCTGTCCTAAATCAACCCAGTGCCAGATTCCAGACACCTAGAGACAGCCCCCTAGCCCACTGGAGTTACTCAAACCACCCAGTCCCTAAACTGTTTGCCCTTCCCTGCCTCACCTTCACTGCAGAAAACATAATAGCGGCTGTTGCCTACCTTTTCCCTCACTGCTTCCTGCCTCCTAATACGGGCGCTTGCCCCTGTGACCCTGCACGGCATGGCATTGCATGCCTCACCTTTATGGGGCAACTTTCCTTTCAGTGGCCTTAACCTCCCCATGTCTTCACTCCATCATTTTGATAAAGTAAGAGCTGGGCACAAATCATGTTACTCTTCTGCATGCTTTGGCTGTGATGTCTAGTTCTTTTTTTGTTGTTGTTCTTTTTTTTTTTTTTAATGTCTAGTTTTTACTGTTTTGCCAAAAATATTTATTTACAATGTCACAGTATTATGGAGCATCTGTTGATCCTTCACTAGCTACACAATGCATTGGTTATGTTTAGAACACCTCCTTCCACACAGGCATACACTTGTTCATTTGCTGATTAAACAAACAAACAAAACAAAACAAAACAAAAAGAACACCTGAGGCTACAGAAGCCATAACTCATTCATTCATTTAATAACTTTTTCCTAACTACTTAGCATGTGCTAGATAGTGTGCTGAGTTCAGAATACAACGGCATCTGAGACATGATCCCCACCCTTAAAAGCATCACAGTCCAGTTAGTAAGTAAAACACGACCAGAAATTTCTAAAGTATAATAAGATGTGAATTTAACTTAGAGATAGTTCTTTTGCTTTCATGTCCTGTTAAGGTTCTCCTAGAGATGTTTCATAGCCATAAAGATGATAGTGAAGTCCAATGCATAAAATTGCTGTTTATTTTTCCAGGAGAATAAAAAGAGTTGTTTAAATTCTTGCTACCAGTAGGTATGGTGATACTAAAAATAGGTATTTTCTAGCAATGAATATAAGAAAACTATGTAAGATTCGGAGTCAAATCTCAAGACTTAAGGAGATTGTCCTGTTCTGTTATTATTACTGTGTTATTATTGGTTCTGTGTTTCACTTGGCTACTAAACACAATTGTTTTTATTTAACTGGGAAGCATGGCTGAAAAACCAAAGGAAAAATACAAAACACAGGCACACATTGCTGTCATGACAGTAACCCCCGAGGAAATACAATGAGATTCATACAGCAACAACTTTAGTTTTATGAGCCGGGTTGACTTCCTGAGACTAATATGTGACCCCATTAAATCCAAATGGAATAAAAAACTCTCTAGTCAATTAAATGAAAGCTAAGAAAAGGAGGGAAAGGCCAAAGGGGGGGGGGGGGGAGATGAAAAGACACTGTTGACCAGTATGTACACACAACACAGGGTTCTATAGGATGACAGACATGAATAAAAACATGAGGAAGTAGCGGATGCCGAAGTCCAATAATGCTTCTATGTCAGCTTTGGGTTGCTTAGACACCTGACCATGTACCATTGCTCAGTTCTCCTCTTACACAGCATCTTACCTTTGGTTCAAACTTTGTATGGTACGTCCCAGAAGCCTCTCTTCACTTTCACACCTACGAGTGCATCTTTCAATGGGCTGGCCTGGGAGCTTTGCCTCCGTCAATCCTTTCCCACACTGTCACTGGAAAAGGCTGTTGGGGGAAACGAAGCACCGTGTGAGTCTCATAGCCCATCCTCTCTCCTTAGACTTACCTGTGAACTTATCCAGATGGCAATCCTTTTCCAGTCACTTCCTCTTACTTCTCTGCCTCCCCTGTCAAACTAGATGCTCGTGGGGTGCAGGAACTCTCTTTTATTCGGTGAATATTTGTACATGTTTTGAACAGAACTGGACAGGATGTAGAATGTCTAACTCCTCTTTCTCCCAGGATCCTCATTAAGCTGTTTGGTTGTCTTCATCTTGTCTGCCTGCTTCACTATAATTTTGTCAATTGTGTTATTAATTTTTCTTATCTTTGGTAATCATCATGGTATGTAATTATGGTTTTCATTTTAAGGCTCTGTAATTTTCATACATTTAAAAGCCATTTATCTATAATTCTTGCTCATTTTTCTATAGAAATGTTTATATTTTCTTATTGATTTATTTTCTAAGACAACCATTCGCTCCTCTGTAAGTCCATTAAAATGATATCTAACCCATTCATAGGATAGTCTTGGAGTCTGAAACTTTTCCTTCCTGCTAAACTTGTATGCTTCAGCCTAATGCTGTTGAAATTTGTATTTCAAACCTTTCTAAGCGCTCACATGCAACTATTACAGAAAAAGCCCAAGAGGCTTGGGCTTGCCTCATCCTCTAACAGATTCCCTCCTTGGAATGTTGCAATTGCTTTTTTTTTCTTTTTTTCCAAAAAATGAATCTCATATACACAGTCTTATGTCCAACACACAAGCTGTATTTCTGAAAGGCACATCATCAGACAACTTTCTTGGCTCACTGCTTTTTTTTAGGTAAAAAAATTTTTTTCTAATTCACCCTTTCTATGAAGTTAAAACTCTTTTGTGGTTCTTGGTTTAGGAGAATCTCCAGCCTTACTCCCACTTGAGCCCAAAACTTTGGTCCTGGCTCCTGTGTCACCTTCTTACAACCAGAACTCAAGGCCACCTGAGACTAGTAAGTGCTCCCAGGGCCACTGATGCCCTCAGCATCCGCTTACCTCTCTGAACGTGCTCATTTTGTTCTGGCCTCAGAGGGTTTTGTTTTGCAAGCCTCAGTCTTATGTTTTAAAAAGGTGTTCTTGGGGAAGCCAGGATGGCTCAGTAGGTTGAGCGCTTGCTGTGCAGACTCAGGGTCCAAGCATTATATCCCAGCCCTGGCCCATGCAGACCCATATGCTGAACAGGAGTGTGCTCCCAGTTCAGTTATCACCGGGGCGAGCTTCCTACGGGGGGAGACCCCGGCCTGGTTCCTGCCCTGTGCAGCCCCGTGCCCACCTGTGGAGTGAAACTATATTGAAAACTAATGACGTGCAACTATGGAGACTGCTCTGGGCCTTCATCTCTCTCTCTGTCAAAAACAATAAAAATAAATCTTAAAAAAAAAAAAGAGGTGTTCTTATTAAATGTTCTTAGGTGTGTCCTAGCAAAATTTCTGAAATTTAATCTCTTACTGCCAAAAACGTACATCTACAAATGCCATCTGTTCCTGGATATCTCATAAACAGAAAACTCTGACAGTGAACTACTCCTCCACTACCACATCTAATTTTCCTTCAAATATTAGACACCATTTCCCACCCGTTTATAACAAAAAAATTGAGCATACCTCCCTCCTCTCTCCATCATTCACACCCCCATCTAATGCTTATTGATTCTAAGTTCTAAATATCTCTTGAATTTGCTCTTCTTCCACCTGGCTACTACTGCCTTCAGAATCCATTTCTTTTTTGGATCGCTGAAAAGTTCCTGTTTCCATGCTTATCTGACCATGTCGTTTGCATAATTAACAATCCTCAGTGACTCCACATTGCCATCAAAAGTCTCAATTACTTCTTGTGGCTCTTAAGGTCCTCTCTATGCTGCAGGCGTGCCACGTAATGTTCATCTTCTGCTTGACCTACCATCCTCCCGCCATCCTCACACCTCACCCCAGCTTCCGTGGCCACCTGTCAGCTCCTAATCTTTCAAAGCCCAGGTCAAGATTCTTCTCTTCCAGGAAACCTCCAAGCAAATTCCCACTACACCCTGTTATATTACTGCGCGATACGCTTAACTGTTATTGCACTTACCACACTGTACTGCAATCATCTATCTGTGGTGCCAATGCCACTATGAATTCCTTTTAGAGCAGAGAAACTCATCGCCATTGAGAGTACCTGGCATAGTGCCAATTACACGAGGTACTTAGTGCTTATCAATGAATGGATATTTTGATTTGTGCCACATCCTTATGAAATTGACTATCGTCCACTGCCACTATCAAAGTTCAGGCCTTTGTTCTACATCTATCCTCTTAGACACCCACCTCTAGTTTATCAACCTTCCTAATGTCACCTGAATTCTTTCTGAAGGCAATTCTGACTAGCCCCGCTTAACCTCGGAAACCTATCGCAGGCAGCCCTTGCCTCGTTTTCTCTGCGGCTCCAGTAGCACACAGCACCCAGATTTTCCAAAGTGACAGCTCAGCTCCATCCTAACTGTGAAGCCCACCCAGAAGGGCTGACAGTAGTTAACCAGGCTCCACTTTAACGTCTCGATCACCATCTAATGAAGTTTATTAGCATCAGACACCCTTCCGGGGCCTTGGTACTGGTGGTAGCTGTAGGATTCCCGTATTACCCAGTTACTGCCCTCCCCGTTTTGACTCTTTGGAAAACTCCATTTCATCACTGCATTTTACAGCAGTGGTACATTCAACTGTTGGCTTCCCTGGGCCACATTAAAAGGAGTGTCTTGGGCCACACGTAAGACACACTAACACTGTTTTAAGCTGCATTTAAAGCCATCTTGGGCTGCACGTGGCATACCAGCTGCAGGTTGGGCAAGCTTGGTCTACAGATAATTTAAAAACAATAAAACTGACTAAAGGTCTGCTTTTTGTCACCATCATGACACAGCAATTCTAAACAATGTCAGTAATAAAACACTCCTTCCTGCCAGTGGGGACTGGCCCACCACTCCTTAGAAAGCTACTGCTATTCAGCATCACTCACGCCCTTTTGAAACCTTTAAGCCACCCCAAACAGAATCATCTACATTTTCCTAAACTTTTTTTTTTTTTTTTAGAATTAGCTTTATTGTTTTGAGAGGTGAGAGGAAGAGAAAGAAGGGGGAGGGCCCAGAGAAGTTTCCATGGTTGCATTCCACACAGGTGGATGCGGGTCCCCGCAGGGCAGGAACTGAACCTGGGGCCTCCCACAAACGGGAGGTGAGAACGTTTGTCACCATCCCAGTGGTTACCAGCATCGCACATGGGGTTTGCACTGACAAGGCCCAGGAAGCGAAACCCAGACCTCATGATTGCAAGGCCAGTGTTCAACCACCGAGCTATCCTGGCAACCCTTTGCTAAACCCTTAAAACACACACACACACACACACACACCTCTCCTCCAAGGCCATAAGAATGTTAAGGGGAGCTGATCTTTGACCTCTAGTATTGACACTGATGGACACACTTAGCCTTCTAGCCAGCTCCCCAGCCAACAGCTTGCCTCAGCTGCCCAGTAAGGTCCTCAGTGAGTGAAATGCTCCAAGTCCCAGCTCCTCTATGCAGTCAGGAGAAACAAACCATCATGCCTCACACTCACCCCGAGAATGGACTAACCACAGGTGGGTTATAATTTGAATTCCAAAGGCTTGCCATTCATAGAATGCCATAATTAGGACCTAATTCTAATTCTTACTAACTCTCCTCAGATCCAACTACTTATCCTCAGTATATTTCTGCCTATTACCCGTAGTCCTTTTTTGTCACAGTACTTTTATGTCTGATCTACCTAACTGCTGAGCCCCATGAGGAAATTTGGGTGAACACACAGTTGTTTTAGTGCTTCAGATGCAATAGGCACTCAATTCTACTGAATAAAACTAGGGACACAATACATACAAGAGTAGAATACATTTTTATTATATATAATTTTATTTTTTAAAAAAACTTTATTTTCATAGAATACATTTTCACATTAGATTCCCACAGTGGGAAAATAACAATTTATTACTTGAAGTCTTACACTTGTGGACAGATTATTTCAAGACATGTAAGATGAACACATTTGATTAAATCTCACTTCAGAATCTGATATATTTTGATACATCTACTAGGGGACAGACCTCTTCCCAACATGGAACTTTTCTTAGGAGTTAGGAATTAGTAATGTGAAATATCAGCATTCCCTAATTTTAAAGTTTTAAAGTTTCCCAAGAACATATAACCATCAGTACCTGTTATCAACTGAAGAGAACTTTCTAAACGTTAGTCACTGCCTAAGTGCCTGCAGTCTTTACTTGTGAATTAACAGCCTTTCCTTTCTCCATCACTCCCAGGACAAGTACAGAAGTTTGATCAGGTACTGATAGTGATAAAGCTGAATTCCCTTTAAGAGTCTGATAAATTAAAATGCCAAAGCTCATACATAATGTTTAGTTACACCGTGAGTCTTGTGAGAAGCTGGTAGACAACCCCATTAACTCACCGGACTAAGGAACCCAGTCTTACAATTTCTTGGACACCATTCCTCTCAAACTCAAACCTTTCCCTCAGAGATTAAATTCTAATAATAACCAGGTGATCAGGAGAAGCGCGTTATCTCACCAATGGACTTATCTTTTATTTCCTTCTCATTGTGAGTTGAATGGCATGACAGAGCGGAGGCAAAGAGGTGTACAATCAATTCTCAGTGTATGGAGCCAAACAGGTCAGAGCTTCCAGAGCATGGCGACGGCTTTGCAGATGCCCACGTCATGGTAGTTGAAATAACAAAGCCCAGCAAAGGTCACGGCCGAGAGGGCCAAAAGGCCGGCCTTGGCTGCTATCTGCACTGCATCCCCTCGAACGTAGTCAGTGGCAACTTGCCCAAGGCCCCTAAGGACAAGAGAGAAAAAGAAAATCACAGTACAAATGATAAACCATAAACGAAGGTGGGAGGCCTGGCTGTGAAAAGATGATCAGGTTCAAAATGCAACCGTCTTAAGGCAAAATAAAGGAATCAAGCATTTCCTCTTAATGTAATAAAAACATCTTCCCATTCTTCAGATTCAATTTTCCAGAGGCATTTATGTAAGAAACAGTAGTTAACTGCTACTCTATCTACAAAATCTTGGTTTGTTTGTTTTTCTTTTTACCTAAAATGCTCTACAGTTTTACATTAATTCAAAAAGTATGCATTAAGCAGACGTTCTGTGTCAGAATCTGTTATAGATGCTGGGAGCAAAGCAAATAAGACTGCATCCCTCCCTTATGGACATACATTCTAGTGCAGGAGAAAGAGCACATATGTGCTAGGAAGAAATATTTTGAAAAAACTGACCTGAATGAGAAGAACGTCCCAAGCAAAAGTGACACTGACCTTGGCATCTTTGTAGAAAATTAAAAGGTTAGTGTGGCTAGAGAATGTGGGGATTGGAAGTTAGGGACAGACTGCATAGGGCCTTGAGGGTTATGAAAAAGGAGTTTGAATTTTATTTGAAATATGAGAAACCCAGATGTCCTTTAAGTAGAAAATAACCTAAGTAAGGAGTGACCTAATTTTACTTTTCTTAATAATGGTTGGAGATACAATTCACATAAAATTAACCTTTTTAAGTGCACAATTTTAGTATAATCAGAATTATGCAACATCATCACTACCTAACTCCAACATTTTCATCATCCCCTCAAAAAAAAGCCCTGTACTAGCCCATTCCCCAACCACGAATTTGTTTTCTGCCTCTATGGATTTGCCTATTCTGGATATTTTATATAAATGTAATCACACCATATGTGCCCTTTGTGTCTGACTTCTATCACTTAGCATGTTTTTAAGGCTCATCCGCATTGTGGTAGGGTATCAGTCCTTCAATGCTTTGTATGGCCAAATAACACAGGCATGCCTCATTTTATTGCATTTTGCAGATATTGTGGGTTTTTACAAATTGAAGCTCTATGGCAACCCTGCCTGAAACAAGTCTGTAGGTGCCACTTTTCCAACAGCATTTGCTCCTTTCATGTCTCTCTCTCCCATTTTGGTAACTGTCAAAATATTTCAAAATTTTCCATCATTATTATACTTGTTATGGTGATATGGGATGTAACCTTTAATGTTACGAGGGCAAAACCTCCACCAGCAAAACCATCACAACTTGCTGAAGGCTCAAATGATGACTAGCATTTTTTAGCAAAAAGTAATTTTTAATTAAGGTATGTACATTTTTTATAAAGATAATGCTATTGCACATTTAACATACTACAGTAAATACAGTAGAAACAACTTTTATATGCACTGGGAAACCAAAAATTCCACGTGACTCACTTCATTGCAGTATTAGTATTATCGTGGTGGTCTGGAACTGAATAAACACTGTCTCCGAGGTATGCCTATATTCCTTTGCAATAATATATCCCACTTTGTTTAGGTATTCATCAGTTCACAGACATCTGGACGGCTTCCACTTTATGGCTATTATAAATAACACTGCTATGACCCTCACTGTACAAGTTCTTGTGTGGGGCCATATACACCTACAAGTAATTGAGTCATATGGTAACTTGGGAACTTTTTGTAGGAACTGTCAAATTGTTTCCCGAAGTGGCTGCAACATTTTACATTTCCACCAGAGATATATGAGGGCTCCAACTTTCTGACATTCTTGGAACACTTGCTGCTGCCCATCTTTTTGATGGCAGCCATCCTACCAGGTGTGAAGCGGCACCTCATAGATTTGACTTGCATTTCTCTAATAACAAATGATGTTGAGCATTTACTGGCCATCTATGCTCATATATTTTCTTTGAATACATGTTAATTTTACTTTTTAAAAAGGTCACTCTGGCTGTAGTGTGGCAAAGGGCCAGTGCAGACAGAAGCGCAAGAACAGAAAAAGAAAGCTAACCAGGAGGCAACTGAAGTAGTCTACACAAGACTGCTGGCTGAACCGAGGCTGATGACAGGGGACATGTTGAAGTGACAATTCCAGCCATGTTTAGAAGACAGAATTAACAGAAAGAGCTGATGGACTAGCTATGGTTAAGACAAAAATAAATATTAGAATGATTCCTAAGATTTTTGGCTTGAACAACTAGATTTCATTGAGTTAGGGAAGAATAGTAGAGGTTTTGCGGAGAAATCAAGAGATGTGATAGGAAAAAGAGTGATTTGGGCAAAGTTAAGTTTAAGATGACTATGTATTAGATACCCAAATGGATACGTCGGTTAGGCAATTGGACCTTGAAAAAGTGTACAGGTAGAGAAATTAAGATCCAAGCCTAAGCCCTGCGGTTCATATCTTTATTATTCAGAGATTGGACAAGAAGAGGAGCTGCAGAGACTAAGAAGGTACAGCTGCTGAGGTGGATGAAAACAGGAGGTGAGTATGGCACCTGGGAAGCCAAAGGATAAGTATTTAAAAGGGAAACATTCAATTAAGTTGAATGCTGCTGAGAGTTCAAGTGGAAGGCAGAGAAGAGACAACTGGATTTGGAAAAATGAAAAGTTGTTGGCGATTTTGGTTAAGAATCACTTCAGTTAAATAGTTGCAATAAAAGCCCAATTAACGTGGGTTAAAAGAGAACGGATGCTGAGGAACTTGTGTGCAATTATTGACAACTCTTTAAGCCATTTTCTGTGGTGTGAAAAAAAAAAGAGAATTAGTAAAGTAACTAGAGAAGTCAATAAAAAGTGTATTACTTTAGAATTACCCCTTATTTTGATTTTTCATTAATTTAGATGAATCTACTTCCCAAAAATACATACAAGAAGTATTACTGTATTTGTAATCTAGTATTTCATATGGAACTGGAATCCTTTATTTTCAAAGGTCCATGTGGTTAAAGAACTTTAGAAAATGTGTCAAACCTAGAAAATCAGGTTAGCAAAATCCCATTTAACACTAGCTAGACAACGATTCTGACAAGTACCTCAATCTCTCCGGGGTTTAGTTTCCACATTTGTAAAATTACAGGGTTCGTTAAGATACTCCCAAGTCCTTTCAGTTCTAACAATCCAAAACATCACCCCTACCCATAATATCATATTGTCCTTGCAAAACAACATAAAATGAGCAACTCAAGAAACCCAACTATTATTCACAGACTTCCTAGAAGGTTTAACTGAGAAAATCTAGTGAACTACACTGGATAAAATAGATAGAAACTGGAAATTCATCCATTCACGTAGTGCTGTGTGTCAGATACTGCTCTAGGCACTAAAGACACAACAGCAAACAAAAATGTCAACAGTCCATATTTTTTTATTAAAAAGACCAAGACTGAACTCTAGTGTAGAGGGCACACATTTGGGTGACAAAATCATGATGATGTGTAAGGAAGTGATTACTATAAAAACGAGGCTCCTAGAGAGGGACACTGAATAGCTGTGACAGAGCTGGAACTCAAGGGAGAGGCTTCTGGAGCAGGTGGCAACGTTCTATTTCTTGGCCTGGGTGGTATCACCCTTACATTTATTCATTAAGCCATAGACGTGATTACTGTGATTTTCTGTAACCGTGCTTTCAACCTAGCTAGGGAAGAGAAGGAACACATTATATAAAATAATAAACAGAGACATAGTATATTAGAATGTAGTAAGTGCTCCGGAGAAAAATAAAACAAGAGAGGCATAAGGAAGGTTGGGAAGGGCATTTCAATAAGTGGTTAGAGAAGGCTTCCTTAGGAAGGTCACTTTTAACATGTGAAAGAAATGAGGGAACAATCCAAGTATGTAACTGGGAAAGTATTTCAGGCAAAAGGCACAGTAAGAATAAAGTCCTGAGGCCTGAAGTATCCCTGACGCATTTGAGAACTGTCAAAGAAGCCAGTGTGAATAATGGAGGATAACTGGAGATTCAGGAACAAACAGAGGCCAGATTACACAGAGTCTAGACCACTCTAAGAATTCCACTTTTAGTTTCAGAGTAATTAGGTGACAACAAAGGGTTTTTTTGTTTATTTTTTTATTTTTATTTATTTTTTTATTGTTTTGACAGAGAGACAGAGAGACAGAGAGAACTGAACTGAGGGCACTCCCCAGTTCAGCACATGGTTCCACATGGGCCGGGGCCAGGATTCGATCCTGGGTCCCCGGCGCTGCAAAGTGAGCACTTAACCCACTGAGCCATCCCAGCTTCCCCTACAAAGGGTTTTGAGAAGGGAAACGTCTTGACCTGATTTACTATTTTAACAGATCACTGGGGCAACTGGGCTGGGAATAGACAGAAGGGGGACCAGTTAGGAGACTACTGCTGGGACCAAGGATGGTAACTGAGTTTGGGGTTTGAACAGAAGAATGGAAATGCTATTAATTCAATGGGCAAGAGTGCTGGAGAAAGAGATCTGGGGGGACATCAGAAACCCAGTTTTATAGTATGCCACATTAAAATGTCTATTAGACATGGGAGTGAGGACATCGAATGGGCAGGTGCATATAAATATTTTACACGTTTTAAAGGTCCTGAGCATCTCAATCAACTCCTCCCTGGTATGCAGCAATGAAACAAACTCACAGCAAATAAACCGAGTGGACGCGTTAACGCTGAAAGGATGGCTGTACTTGCCAGTGGCTGTGGAGAGTAAGGACGGCAGCCAGGGAGTAGTCCACCGCCGAGGAAGGACTCACATAAGCAGCCGGAAGCAGACCCAGGAGCACCACACTGACAACCCTCTCACCGGTCCAGTGGAGAGACGCAGCCTTGGAACCAGCTATAGAAAAGAAGATTTGTAAGAACTGAAGGGAGAAACACACCTCTCACATGCAATATTTGCACAAAATAACCCAAACTGATAGACCGGCAAACAGTCTACATGTATGACTTAACTCAGACCATAGAGAGAGACAAAGAAGGTAACTAAAAGAGATGTTATCTCCCTTCTGTTACTACAGGGTGTCTCCACACCTACATATCTTGATTAGAAGACAGACCCACTTTGCAGAATTGCCGATCTTGGACTCGAGTGTAATGGACAGATACCTTATGTATATATATATTAGTGACACCTCAGAAATTCTTTTACTTATACCTTCTAATCTTTAAAATAAGATTAATCCTCAAGTCCTCCTAAAATAAAATTATACCAGCCAACTCAAAGAGAAGCAAAGTTCTGATGTCAACCTTTAGGACCATGATTCTTTTCTGTCCCATCACTTATAAACTGCCCAAAACAGGTATGGAACATGAAAGCTTCTTTTAAACAATTGAAAAACAAAATGGGCTTTAATTTCTTTGAGAGCCTCTATCCTTTTTTGGACCCCTCTGGGAACCTAATAAAAGATGGAGCGACTTGCTAGAAAAAGGAACATGGGACACATGCGTTAAAAACTTTGTATACAACCTTAATCTTTAAAGGTGTTTGTACCCGCATGTTCATCGCAGCACTGTTCACAGTGGCCAGAACATGGAAACAACCAAAATGCCCTTCGATAGACGACTGGATAAAGAAGATGTGGTACATTTACACAATGGAATACTACTCAGCGATGAGAAATGATAAATTACAGTCATTTCTGGCAACATGGATGGACCTAGAGACCATCTTATTAA
>PVKE010039991.1:0-14784 GCA_004027555.1 Craseonycteris thonglongyai
TTTATCTTCAGTGCATATTTATTTCTATTTTACTTTTGACAGATAGAGAGACAGAGACAGAGACAGCTAGAGAACCGAACTGTGGGAACTCCCCAGTTCAGCATGTGGGTCCGCCTGGGCCGGAGCCGGGATTCGATCCTCGGTCCTCGGGGCCTCAAAGTGAGCGCTCAACCCGCTGAGCCGTCCCGGCTTTCCCAATTTACTGTTTTTGACGGAGACAGAGACAGAGAGAAGGGGGAGGGCCCAGAGCAGTCTCCATAGTTGTATCTCATCAGCGTTCAACATGGTTTGTTCCACACAGGTGGGCAGGGCCGCATAGGGCAGGATCTGAGCTGGGGGCCTCCTGCATGGAAGGTATGCCCCCTCAAGCTAGGGGCCAAACTGGGGTGAGAACTGAACTGGGTGTCTCCCGCATGGGAAGCACACCTCAGTTTAGCATATGGGTCCGCACGGTCAGGGGCTGGGATTCGATCCCTGGTCCCCGGGGCTGCAAAGCGAGTGCTTAACCTGCTGAGCCATCCCGGCTTCCCAATAAAACATTTTTAAAAAGCTAAGTGTGACTGGATTTATAATAGGAATCCCATAAATTTATAGTGGAGGTAGACTAGGTATAGAATTAGTTATTCCAGTTACTACTTCATTATAGTATGTGCCCAATACTTTGAACTCTTGTAGAATGGAGTTATTAAACTAGCTTTCAAATAAATGTATTAGAATGTAAGTTCTAAAATGAGTGTTGTCTCCTTCAATCCCTGGTAAAAGTTCTAATTGTCATTGTTTAGAACTGTTGTTTGCAGTTCCTTCTGAAAGGCTGTAGCTGTGGTAAACCTGTTCCAACTTGTATAATGCTAAGTGGTAAGAAAGGAATTATGCCCAAATCAGGAGTTACAGTAACATCCACCTGTTGTGTGAGTTATCTACTTTTCAGAAAACAAGACAGCCTAGGTATGTATAAACTATGATTTTAAGGAAATAAATTGAAGATATCAGGATTCTTGACAAGTATATCCCCCCCAATGCTTTTTACTGTTAGGTTTCCTGAACACATCCTTAGAAGTTGGTGTGTGTACTCTGCTTAGTATGTCTCCAAAAGAAGCCCTAGGGAAAATGGAATTTCTAAATTTGGGTGGATGTTGTGTAAGATACTATCCTGATTTTCTTTGAAACCTGAATGTAACATTAAGCCACAAATTTGGAAAATCAATGCTGGCTAAGTGATGCTCAGAGATTTTATTAAATAAAAAGTATAGAATTCTAAAGCTGTATCAGGAATTCCTAAAGGTCAAGGGCTTTGTCAAGTTTCCACTCCTTACATACAACCACTATGTAGAGCTATGTAGGGATGACACCAGCACTATTAATACAAAGAATGAACCTGGACTCTTGAATTTCTTGGTGGACTAGTGCTTGACTGACCAATTCCTCCTGTTAGTACTTACTGTTTTGGACCAATTTCTTTGTTTCACTGTAACCAAATTTTACCGAAATTATTAGGTAACAAATACTACATACCCAATTATGAAGTTTCGGTACTTTGCTGTTGGCAAGAATGGCAAGATGCAAGGACTGAAAGTATCTTCCTCTATTAGTCTCTGATCTTTGTAGACACCTATCCCCCAATTCAGTGTCATCATGAGTGATCGTATTAAAGGCCCATTGTCTTTTAGTGTCTATAACCTTAAGTTGGATTCTAAAGACCATTATAAACTCAACACCTGACTCCTATCTTTGTCTCCCAAATAATACACTATGCTGTTCTCAGTAATTTGGGGAGGATCCTTACAATCCAAGTCCCCTTTCTTCAGCAATAGTTGCTGGAATTTACTGAGTAAAACCAGGTTCTGTGGTGTGGGCCTAGTCATTTATTTAGACCCTGAGAAAAGGAGGTATCAGGGGAAGAGGTATCAAGGAACAAAAGCAGAAATTCAGGCGTTCTGGACTATTTAAAAACATGCCCAGTGTGTTCCTAACTGGATAACTGCAAGAATAGGAGTTTCCCAATTTTCTTTCCATTACAGAAAACTGTATAGTGTGCTGTTCTTGCCACTGCTGTTTCTGTTAAAAGGATTCTTTCCTATTCTGATCTATTCTTGTCTGGCATATAGTCTCTAATGTCTTGCCAATATTTAAAGTTAACAATAAGGTAAGTATACACAGATCAATGAATGAATGAATGAGAAATAAGCAAATGGGCCTGTACTCATATGTTCAGTTTTCATGGCTTTATTCCTAAGGTACTTGTTAAGCTGGCACACAAACCATTTTTCATTGCATCAGGCTTCAGAGGCCAATTAGACAAGACAGTAAATCTAATCTGTCTACCATTTTAAAATAAAAGTTTTGTGAAAAATTTAATATTTAAACAATAAGAATGCTGCTTAAGGAACATTCAAATGTATCTCAAAAGATGAGGGCCTTTAATTTAACAGAAGAGAATGAAATAATTTTTGATGAAAACAACCCAGGTGTTGTTCACAAATTTAATTCTTTCAAACAGCAGGATGAGGATTCAAGAAATTCACATACACAATACATGAAGTTTAAATCATCCGAGTAAGAAATATAGTACATAAACATATATGAAAAGCCTAAAAACCAAGATGTGAAAGGGGACCTACAACTAAAATTAACTTTGAGAATAGCTAAAAAGCATTTACTTTCTGCAATTTGTACAAATAAAATGCTTTAGGAGCAGAGATTTCTGCATTAGACTATTACGACTAAAAGACCCAAAACTTTTACTAACAGTGCTGATTCCCTTTATTAATTCTTTTGCTTATTTCCTTTTTCTTTCTCAAATGCAGCTATCTGATTAAATATATTGAGTAAATTTTGGGGTAAATTTTTTTTACCTCCACTTTCTGAATGCTCTTTGCTATTTAGTCCATCTTCTGCAGCCTCTGTTTTAGTATCCTTCTCATCATTACCCTCCCTTTCGTATTCCTGACTTTTACTTAATTGATATCTTTGCTCATGTCTACTGGAATCACGTGATCCAGAATAAGTACATCTTTTATATCTTTCAACTGACTTTGAAGAGTAGTCTGAGCTTGCTGGTGAAATGGAATACCTCACAGAACCTGGTTCCCAACTTTTATAGTGCTCTTTTCTTCCCTCTATGTCTTTTTCAACTTTCCTATAACTGTAAGTTTTTATCTTATCCTCTGAATTTCTAGAAAAGGAATCTGAGGAATCTCTTCTACTGGAAAAATGTCTTTCTGATTTATATGGCTTTTCTGTTTTGCTACTACCTGCCTGAGTTTTATAGCTATTATAAAAATCTCTTGGATCTTCAGACCTACCTCCAAAATCATCCGGAATTTCAACTGAAGATGAAGAGAGAGGGCATCTATCTTTCTCCTTTCCCTGTTTTTTTGGATATGGTACCCTATCCTGCTTTTCCAGTAGTTTTTCCACTTCTTGTCTTTGGTTAAGAAAAGATGCTGATGTATTGGCTGGAACTGGGAACCACTCATCTTTTCTATTCTGATCTATCTGATTTGAGGATGCCTTAGCTGAATGCCTTTTGGAATTTCGAGAAGATTCTGAACGGTTCCTCTTATGTTTCTTATGCCTTTTGTGACCAGAAGAGGAAGAGGATGATGAAGAAATTGATTCATCAGCAGAAGAAACACTTGAAGAGGAAGAAGTTGCTTTTCTTCTTTTCTTCTTTAGCCTAAAAAAGTAGTTAACTCATCAGTGTTTCTTAATTGCCCATAAAGATTTTAGTTCTATTTTGCTCTCTTTAAAGATTTCATTAAAGCTGTGGCTTGTATAAGAATTATTATAATGATTTTAGTTACAGCAAAATCCAATTTTATCACTGAGCATGACTTTGTTGGGGCGGGGTGTATGTGTGTGGGAGTACTTGTGTAGATAGGCATCACTGTAAGCAAATCCATTTTTGAAAGACAGTACTTCCAACATTACCTTAAGAACAAAGACCACCTGAACACATGAAGGGGAGAACTGAAGTGTTATATCTGGCTACCTCTAGTACATAGTTGCTCCACCTCAGCATAGTGGCATCTTGTTGGGAGGGTAGGGTGGCAGTATGGGAGTGGAAGGTTCTATATCACTGTAGGATGTTAAGCAGCCCCTGACCTCTACTCTCTAGATGCCAGGAGCACTCCACAAGTATGAAAATCAAACATGTCCCTGGGAGACAAAACCACTCCCATCTGAGACCTACTGCTCTATTTCTAAAACATTTCCCCCTAAAATACAGATAATTAAAATAACATTGTATGTTTTAATTTTAAGGTTAATCCCCCCTCCCCATATTTCTAGCATTAGATACCACATTCCTTAACCTCTTTTGTATTAATAGAAAAACTGTGGTACACATAAATGCCAAGAATAATTGACTATGACTTGAAATAGTTCTACTTACTTTACCTCCATATAGCTCTTTGGTTCAGCTCAGTAGTTGCTTTAAGTTAAAAAATACTGAATATCATAGTTTACCTTTTCTCCTCTTTTAAGAGCTTACGCAACTTTTCTGCACTTGTTTCTATTTTCTTTGTTTTCTGCTTTTCTTCCTTTTCAGCTTGTTTTTCTCTTAATTCCAAAGATTTCTTTTAGAACCCAGATATCAGAAAAAACCACACGTTAAAAATAGCAGAATATATAAAAACCAGTTTTCAAAAACCACCCCCATCCCAACCAGAAACCAAATGTGGTATACCCAAATCACCATATATCCAGCATTAAACAAGTATTTTTAACATATGAAAATCATACAGGTGTTTGGCATTAACCATGGAATAGCCAGAACAGTGTTTAGGTCCATATTGCAGTTGGTATTCCATGAAAAAAGGGGAAGCCATTGCATTGGTACCCATGACCCAGAATGCAAGAAAGGGAGAAAATAAAATTATTTTTTTAAAAAACGGAAAAATTTAAACAGGACAGATTTTATAAATAAAATTCAAATAAAGAAATTCCATTAGGGTGGATTGAGGCAGGAATCATCATGTTCAAATACAAACCATTTAAAAAATAGAACAGCCCAGTTGGATTCATGATTACGTAAGAAACCATTTTCCAGTTTGAGGATGGGGATGAGCAGCATCAGATGTCACAGACACGGCAGCAACGGTCCAGTTCAGAAGAAAATGCATGAGAAAACATCATCATCAGTATTACAGGAAAAGACAGTTTAAAATCTCTCTCAAAAAGACCTTTAGACTTAGTTTAATGACAATATCACTGAGTTCCTTAACCACCACAAAAGCTCACTGCAAGGACAGTACTCAAAACCAAATACCAAATTTAGGCAATTGGAATTTTCTCATAGGGCTATTTTTACTTTTGAGTAGTAACAAAAAAGAAGAGACACTATGAAGCAATGTCAACCCAATTAGGCAAGGTTGTATGTAGAAATTTTTCACAATGCCTTAAATAATCTAGAATTGTTTTCCACAGAAGTTAAGTTTTGGCACTGAGTTCAAATATCACAAAATTTCTAAGAGGAAATAAAGAATCACCTGCATATATTTATGAAGCTTCTGCAAAGCATCCTCTGCATCTTTAAATGTCTCATCCAAATCCAAAGCCTTCTTATAGTAACTTTCAGCATTTAAAAACTTTTCTTCTTCTTCTAACCTAAGGTTGAAAGGAAAATTTAGCTTTTTAGTAAAAAGAAAAAGTCCTCAAATATGCATTTAGGCCAGATGCTTATATGAGAAACTTATCAGAAAAAAATCACGTTTAGCAAATTATTTTCCATAATGAACAATACTAAATCATACGTTTTTTACTACTATTTTTGGGGGTACAGAGACTACAATAAAACAATTCAAAAATAGATACAGGAAACAGATTGGTGGTTGCCAGAGAGGGGGTAGGGGGTAGGTGAAATGAGTAAAGATGGTTAAAAGATACAAACTTTCAGTTATAAGAATAAGTCTTGGTGATGTAATGTACAGCATGGTGACTATACGTACTACTACTGTATTGTGTATTTGAAAGCTGCTAAAAGAGATCTTAAAAGTTCTCACACACACAAAAAATAATTTGTTAAGTATGGTGATGGGTATTAACCAGAATTACTATGGTGACCACTTTGCTGTACACATAAAACCATTATGTTATATATCTGAAACTAGTATGTTACATGTCAATTATATCTCAAGTAAAATAAAACAAACAAACAAACCCCCCCCCCCCCCCCCAAATCCCAGAAATAGACAGGAATTCATTACTGGTAACTAAAACCATACTGCAAGTCCAGCATTGATGTTTTAGTATAACACATGAAAACACTTGATCAGCTGATGTCCTCTGTAAATACAGTATGATTGTGAGCTCTAGCATAGAATTATATAGGCTGGCGTTTCCTAGTTCATAAGAATTTTCCTTTCTACAGAAATACTTTTCCCAGAATATTCACTATTAGAGTTGGAAATGCCAACACATATTGAGTATCACAACTAGCCTGTAGACAGAATAATTATCAGATAACGCTCACGAAGTCAATGCTATGAAAAATCACAATTAGAAAGTACAGTGATAGAACAGTGAAAGGATTTTGCCAAATATTTTGTTTTTAGAAAGCAGGAAAAATTACTATAAAACAAAAAACCTCAATGGCTTCAATGGGGTAAGTTTTGTGTCAGATTGGGTGTGGGGAGAAAGGGACCAGTCAAAGATTTTCGTTTGGGGAACTGGACAGACGGTATTGCCATTCACTTCATAACAAGACACTGTATGTGGGTAATAAGACAACCACATCTAATAGGTACTAGCTATCTTCCTAGTTAGGAAGTAAAAAGCTGCTCCAATCACTTGGGTCTAAGTAGATGTTCACGGCAGTTAAAAATTATTGCAAAATTTCATTAATTTGGAATTCTGGTATGATCATACAGATTGAAGAATGATCAGGCAATTTTATGAAACAGGAAAGAGATAATCCTATGTTTATAAAATAATAGCAGAAAGATACCATTATAAATGGTTTAATTACTTTTTTTAAAAGATTTTATTGTTTTTGACCTAGAGACAGAAAGAAGGGGGAGGGCCCAGAACAGTCTCCACAGTTGTACGTCATCAGTTTTTCAACATGGTTTCATTCTACATAGGTAGGCAGGGGTTGTGAAGGGCAGGAACTGAGCTGGGGACCTCCTACATGGGAGGCACGTTCTCTCAAGCCAGGGGCTAAACTGGGGGGCAAGAACTAAACTGGGGGCCTCCAGCATGGGTAGCATACCCTAGTTCAGCATATGGGTCTGCTGGGGCTGGGATTCGATCCTCAGTCCCTGGGGCTGCATAGCAAGTGCTTAACCCGCTAGCCATCCTGGCTTCCCGTTTTAATTATTAAAGCAGACTGTTAGCAAGTTATATTGGTAGTATTGTTTCCTCAAAATATTTTATAAATTAGACTGTTAGTCATTAAATATTTACAATACAACTATTAAGTAAGGTATTATGCCAGCATCTCAGAAGAGTAGTATAATTTATAGGGTTTGTTCTTAATGAATGTGTTCTTCCACTCAATCTGAATTTGTGGGTTTTATTGGACAGAGCAATAAACTGGATATAACAGTGAAATCTTATTCATAATTAACAATAGGAGTTCTCAGTTCATATTTCTGGCATTATCCTATTAAAATGATGAAATAGGGGATGCTGGGATAACTCAGCCAGGCTGAACGCTTGCCTTGCAACTACAAGGTCTGGAGATTGAGTCTCCGCCCCGGCCAATGCAGGTCCACATGTTGAACTGTGGTGCAACTGGCAACTGCTGGCATGGTGGCAAAGGTTCTCACTGGTCCTGCCCCTTATGGCCCCACATCCACCTGTGTAGAGTAGAATTATGTCACAATTGATGACATGTAACTATGGAGGTTGCTCTGGGCCCTTTCCCCTTCTCTCTCATACCTTCTCTCAAACAATAAAATAAATCTTCAAAAAAATAAATAAAATGATGAAATTAGAAATTAAGTTCCTTTCCATTAAAACAAACTTCTAATGCATGTCTAGTAAAGGATACTTAATTTCTCATACCTTTACTTTTTGTATTTCTATGTAATGAGGATAGATATTCAGAACAATGAACAGAGGACACTAAAATATCTCCAAATACAAAGAACCTCAATAATAATGAAAAATGTAACTAGAAAATTTAAAAAGGACTGTATTTAAAAACACATTTCAACCAAAATTAAAACTAAGAGTGTTCTGAATTAAGTGAGTTAACACAAATTCCTTATATTAAGTTCAAAATTTTATAGCATTTGGTTGAATATTAGATTTCTACTATTAAAATTTGACACTTACTGCCCTCCTCTTTCTACAAGTGTCTGGCAGAGGTATTTTCTTGCATTCCTGTGAGTTGGACAGCTTTCTAATGCAAGCTCAAAATCTTCTATTGCTTTGTTCAGACTTCCTTTTGTTGCATATCTAGAGATAAAAAACAAAATTAGAAGGATTTATCTAGTGAGCTAGTCATGAATCCTGTACACATTTACCTTGTAAATATTCCTTGAAACCCATGATCCACTTACAATGCTCCACGAGCTACCAAAGCTTCCACATTTTGTTTGTCTATTTCCAGAGCCTTATTGTACTCATTCATAGCATCCACATGGCGTCCAACCTTAAAATAATCAACTCCAATCTTCACACTAAGAAGACATTCATAAAGCATCACAAACATTTCATAGAATATCCAAACAGAATGTTAGCATGGATAAATTTTTAGAGCAAAATCAAATTTAATATTTAGTTTTCAATACTCTCCATATACATAAGCATTTTGCTTTTGGATAATTTTATAACAAATATGTATGAAATCCAGGTATCAATACACTAATCCCTCCTGAAAAAAATTTAAAATGTTGCCTATAATTTAGGCCTGCTTAGTTTACAACATACAACCATTTATAACTATAAGAAAGCTAATGTCAAGAAAGCAACTTAATTCGTGTCTGACCAAATTTGGTCTTAGCGATAACATAAGGTGCCTGCTTTACCCTGACCTTTTGGACTAGATATTGCAATTGTTGAAAGACAAAGTCTTCATACCATTTTAAAGCCCAAGATGCAGACTGTTTCTTTCTTAATGCAGATGCAAAATCATCTTCAGAGAAATTTTTGCTATTAAAGAAAATAAAAGTCAAACATTTTTTTTGTTAACTACAGTTCATTCTGCATGACAGGTAAAAACTCAACAGTGAAAAGTGAATCAATCCCAAGCAAGAAATCTGTGTTCCATTTATAAAGAAAAAATTATTGAACTCTTAGGAATGACTATTCCCAAATATTCTTCTTTAGCATATACACAGAATACTTGTAAGTTTTCTGGATCTTTTTCTACTTGGTCACATGGTATTTACCTAATCACTAATAAAGAGACTCAATTCCAAAAAGAGGTGGGATCATCTAGTTCATATCCATCTACCAGGCGTAGGAAAGTCAATTATGCCCCTCAGTTATATAGCTTTTCAGCTCAGAACCATCACCTCACCACTTAATAGAATAATACTCATTTACCATACCTTTGTAGGCCTCTCATTAAAGATGGTGGATTAGATTCATCTATTCCCAGTTTTCCTAGAAGGAATTCTACTACTCCTGGATTAACAAATCCCAAGGAACTCTGCATGATATTTTCATAGGATTCCGAAGAACTGTTATTTAGTTCAATACTCCTCCTTAAACAAAAAAAGTCACCACAAAAATATAAAAATGATGAAAATAATAATCATCATGCCCCGCTTCTTAAAAAAATAACATTATCACATGGGGTTTAAACACATCATTTTTGTACATGAAGATGTGGCAATATTATGACTCGGCTCCTTTTACCAGTTTGAAGAAATTTAAGGGTTATAAAAATATAACGAGCATACCTTGAAATAAAAATTCTACTGTCAGAAGTGGGACAAAATTTACTTTGTATTTTTAAGTCAAGAAACTATTTTGCAATTAACTGCTGTTGAAATAATGTGGATAATTTACCTGTAATACAAAGGAAGCTCTTCAGAACTAATTACACCTAATTTAATACCAGAAAGATGTGGTGGAAGAGATGAGCTATATAGAGATACTGCAAGCTTTTCATGGTATCTGTCAACATCCTTGATTCCAGCTTAAAAAATAAGAAAATCAAGCCAATTAGCAAGAAAATGCAAACAAACAAAAAACCCCATAAAACACACAAACCTTTCAACACTATTCTCATTTAACTCTATTTTCAAAATTAATAAAAAATAAAATCTGACAATTGTTACTTTAATTAATATTATGAAATTGATCACCTCGAATGATATCACCAGTTTGGTAATATGATAAAGGATCCCCATGGTTACTGTGAGAAGGCACATCTCTTAATGGACAAAGAGCCTGCAAAGAGAAGTATTTTAAAATAATAGATGTTCCATTCTGTGGTGATAAAGGTCTTATGTTATTCATTATAAATAGTTAATAGTTGACATAAACTTTAAAAATCAACTAGCATCCTAAAATCTAAAGTTAAATAAGGATCTTAATTATAAGCAATTTCTGTACTCAAACACAATAAAACAAATTTTCTGGTTCAGTTCAAACACTAAAATCTCATGGAATTTGCAATTAGTTTTAGAAACCAAATATAAGTATGGACTAAGAACCAAAAGATATTTTGCACTTTTTAAAATTTTCTAAAATTTTAACTAAAATTTGCCAAGTATGTGAATTCCAATGAAAATGAAATGTGAATTCTACAAAGTTTCTATTATCCAGTCTGTGATACCTTCTGCTTTTCTCTATCTTCCTTGATAGATAGCAAATTATCAATCCTCTTAAAATGACACATCATTTCAAATTTGGACAAAGTATCTTATTGTAAAGTACAAATCACATTTAATTATTATAAATATATATACAGTAACTATCCACTTGAAAGTATCTAATGCCAAACACTAAATAATTACGAATGTGTTCAGCTAGAAAAAAATATGCCTGGAATACCAACTCAACATACTAACTGATATCTCTTTGAACATCTGAAAAAGGACCCCACTCCTGTCAACCAAGGGGACCAAAAAAAAAAAACCCAAAACAAAAAATGGAGGAGTAACTCTATCACTGCTAATAAGTTTTTATAAAAAGAAAAGATACTTTACTTTTCTCCAGTTAATATTTAATTCTCAAAGTTGTCAGCAGGGTACATACACTTAAGCAAAACTGAATTCAAAGACAATTCTTGCATTGAGAGATGAAAATAGGTATTAAAAACAATGAAAAATGAGCGACTCACTGTGATTTCTAAGTGGGATATATCTCTCATGATGTCACTGCCTAAACAAATCAATACCATGAAAAAGCCAAATTCCCGAATGGAGCTAATTCTTCCAATCACTATATCACCACGTTCAATATCTCGGAAAAACAGCTTTTTCCGATCCATACTAGGTATTTCCATGAACTGCTCTAAAGGTGGCATGACTGCATAACTGTCTGAAAAAATAATGAACAAAAATTACAATAGTTTTGTGTTCGGCTTTATATGAAGTACTGTTAAATTAAAAAGATTTTAAGACAACTCACCTTCGTTGTCTTCATTAACTTCAGAGGTTGCAGGTGCATCTGATTTCCAGGAAAGTGCAAAAAGCAGATCCGCTTTTTTGGAAATGAATTTTTGTATTTCAATGTTGTCAACGTTCTTTTCTTTTCTTAAAAAGAAACAACATTTTTGGAAACTGGTTTATTTGCAAAACCTTTTAGAATGTTCAAGTTTCTGCTCATGGCTTTCACCGTCCAATCGGGTTCATCCTAAGCTCCTGCCCATGAGTTTTAATCACGAGTACCCTCACTTGCCAGATTGTAGATGGAGGGCGGGGGAACCTAGAGTGAAGCCCGCTGCCCCAGATACGAAAGCCCGAGGAATTCCACCGAAAGAATTCGCGCTTCTGCTAAGCAATTCAACCCGCACCCCGCCTGGCCCTCCAGAAGAGCGCGGACCCTCCGCCATCCAGCCCTCCGCACCGGCGCCGCAGTCGTCACGTGCTCACGCCCAGGACTCCGCTCCTTCTGTACTCGCAACCCCGCTGCGGCAGCGGAGCTCGTAGTTGCATCCCCTCCCCCGTCTCGCAGCAGCGCCACGGTCCCATTACCTGCCCTGTGGCTGCTGCTGGGGCTGGGGGCCCCGGGCAGGCTCGGCCGCCGACCCTAGGAGGCTCCGGAAGTGCGGGTTGTCTTGCTGTTCACTCCGGAGCAGGGAGAGCAATGACGGCCCATGGTGATTCAGTGACTGCCGCAGCAGGTCCCGGTCCATGCCTAGAGGGTGTAGGGCTAAATGACCCGTGGGCTTCGAGCCCCCGGGGCGCGTGCCCACTACTGTAGACCGCTGGTCGCGCAGGCTGAGCAAGCAGCCTAGAAGCCGCCGTAAGTACACATCCCGGATCTTAGCGCTGCCTCCCGGAAGCGGGGCGGGTGCGCGCTGCTGGGTCTCGCGAAGTGGAGCGAGACTACGGAAGCCGGAAGGAGTAGGCTACGTCTGGGGTAGGGATGTGTTAGAAGTTGGCTTTTTGAAATTTCCGTGGTGTTATTACACTGCAATGGCCGGAGCTATAACCTACGGTGAAAATTAATCATTCCAGTGCCCTAAACAGGTAGGAAGTCCAAATGAGTTACAAAGGTTCTTCACTCAAAGTACTCTGGAATTGGATATCACTACCTACGTCTAAGAGAGAACCACACTAAAATGACTGCTTTGAGAGATTTCCTGGTAGGCTTCAGGGCAGAAGAAAGGGAGGACAGTAACACTTTTTAAGCACTGAAATTGTATTCTCCATACATACCTTCCCATTCATGGTTAGTTAGTTTAGCGTTAATTTAAAACCAGAATGTCTTTCATGCTTAAATGCATGCATATGTACTTTTTTTTCCTAGTTTATCTAAGTCTCTCAAAATTTAGTGCCCATCACATTAGTGTTATGTACACTAAAGTCAATATCCTGCACTTGTGGGTAATTCAAGGTGATTTTCAAAGGTAATTGTGACTTAGACTCTTTTCCCTGTCATGACTCAAAAACCTAACCGCTGTAATTCATATACTCTCATTTTAGAGATTGAAGAAACAAATCCATAGAGTCACAAATTGCTCAATGTTATCTATCTGGTGAAATTTAGAATTAGGATTCCAACTTGGTCTTAATAGATCTTCACAGACAGAATTGCTGGAGAGAGTATTTTTATATCAAAGGACTAACTCTGATTTTGAGAGTAAGTTTTATTTCAATATAAATTTGTTTTAGGGGAAGCCGGGATGGCTCAGTGGGTTAAGCATTCACTTTGCAGCTCTGCGGACCGAGGATCGGTTCCCGGTCCCGGCCCTTGCAGACTCATATGATGAACTGGGGTGTGCTTCCCACGCGGAGAGATTCCCAGCCAGGTTCCTGCCCTGTGCAGCCCTGTCCACCTCTGAGGAACAAAACCATGTTTAAAACTGATGACATACAACTATGGAGACTTCTCTGGGCCCTCCCCCCTTTTCTCTGTCTCTGTTTCTGTCTCTTTGTCTCTGTCAAAAACAATAAAATAAAAAAATTTGTTGTACTTCAGTATATTAAAATCTGTACCACTTACCTGTGTAGTTTAGTATAGTCCTCTTAAACAAAAATAAATGTAAGTAGTTATTCTGCCCCCTTTCCAGCTATGTATCTTCAGAGAAATCATTTTGCCCTTCACTGTTTCAGCACCAGGACAGAAAACCCAGCCCAGAATAGTGTATGTCACCACACCATTTTGTGAAAAATCCTGGCAAGTAGCTAAACTGTTTACTGGGGCTTGAGAAAATGTAACAGAGAAGAATGCAAGTTTAAAAGATAGTTTCAAGCTACTGTGAGCACATCAAGAAAATTTAATTGGTACAGAGTGATTTGTGTTTAACTATAGAGAATATCTATTATTAGGAAAGAGTGTTGTCACTGACAAGGAAAGAAGACTACTAAAAATGAACTATATAGACACTCTGGTCAATAAAATATGTAATATTAATTACAGTTGATCTTATATACAGGCTGACCAGACGTCCCATTTTAAATGGGACAGAAACAACGGTACTGTCCCATTTCATATGATGTGTATGGTCAACCTAGCACACTGGGATAAATGGAAGTTGTCAGTAGGCTGACCATATATACCAGGGGTGGCCAACAAGTCGATCGCGAGGCCAATTTTGGTCCATCGTCGATTGCTCGCAATGTCTGGGGTGGAATTCCGTGTACCATGGACTTTGAAGCGATTGTAGCTCTTATAACTCGAGCGGCGCTGCTGCAGCGCCAGGCTGATTTGAAGCGCCACTTGAGCGGTGCCAATACAGCGCCCGGCTGATTTGAAGTGTCAAATCATAACATACAATCCTAAGAAACCGACAAAATGGGGTATCAGAGTTTATACTCTAGCTGACTCAAAGACTGGCTACATTTGCTGCATTTTTATCATATTATGGATCACTCACAACAGAGTTCTTGGTCAGACCCGATTTACCTGTTTCATCAAGAATTCCGATACACTTATACAAAATGTTGTTGGAGGAAATTCCAGGTGCTCAGGGGCACCATATGTACATGGATCGCTACTATACTAGTTATGTCTTAGCTCAAGAACTAGCCAAATTGAAATGCAATATCTCCGGAACGATCTTAACGAACAGGAAAGAATTGCCCAAGGAAATAAAAAAGCCAAATTTTTCGAAAAAATCCACGGTCGCATATCGATGGGGTAACACCTTACTTTTAGGGTGGAAAGATAAGAGGATTGTCACTTGTTTGACTACGAGGGGTGACACAGGAATGT
>PVKE010039992.1:0-14782 GCA_004027555.1 Craseonycteris thonglongyai
CGCTTACTTTGCAGCCCCGGGGACAGAGGATCAAATCCCGGCCCTGGCCCATGCAGACCCGTATGCTGAACTGGGGAGTGCCCCCAGATCAGTTCTCACCGGGACAAGACCCCGGTCCAGTTCCTGCCCTGTGCAGCCCCAAGCCCACCTGTGGAATGAAACTATGTGGAAAAACCGATGATGTGCAACTATGGAGACTATTCTGGGCCCTCCCCTTTCTCTCTCTCTCTGTCAAAAACAATAAAAATAAATCTTTAAAAAATAAATAAAAATTAAATTAAATTAAAAAGTAAGAATGATTTATCATTATGAAATATGTGAATAATGTGATTCATTATATTAACACATTAAATGAGAAAATCATATAATTGTCTGAATTTATGCAAGCAAAAAAGCATTTAATAAAATATAGCATCTATTCATAATAAAGACAAATCTTAAACTTGGAATAGACAGGAACTTCCTTCCCTTCTATTAACAAAAGATTTTTAAAGATAAATCTATAGCAAACAACATATTACTAGTGAAATCTTTAAGATCAGGAACATGACCAAGGTTTCTCGTTATCTTTGTTTCTAGTCAAGAATGTACTATGCCTGGCCAATAAGGGAAAGGCATGATTAAGAAGAAATAAAATAACCATTACTTACTTGATGATGACATGACTGTGTATGTCTAATAAAAAATAACTCTATAGCTAAATTAATAGAATTAATAAGAAGCAATATGCAAAGATCAATTACATTTTATATATCAACAAAAATAAGTAAGAATTTAAAAATTTAAGAGAGACCAGTCTCAATAGGATTTTAAAAATATCTTAATGGAGAAAATTATAAACCTTCATAAATGATATTTTTAAAAATCTGAATATAAATGGAGATACACCACGCTCATGGATTAAAAAACTCAGTAATTTAAATATGTCAATTTTTTCCAAATTGAGGCCACTTCATTCAGATTCCCAACCTTTTGCTTACTTCTTTGCAAAACTTCATAAGTTGATTCTAAAATATATATGGAAATACAAAAGGTCAAGAAGAGACAAACTCCTACAAATGAAGGACATGATGAGGTAATTTGTTCTACCAGATATTAATACTTTCTACAAACTATAGACATTGGGAAGGTATAGTATTTGTGTAGGAATAAACAAATAGATTGATGAAACTAAATGATGACTCCAGAAATGGTCCCAAGCACATACTCATATGTATGTTTGATATCTGACATAATTGGCCCTGTAAATCAGTTAAGAAGAAATAATGAACTTCTCAGTAAATGGTGTTGGACAATTATCCATATGGAAAGTGGAAAATTGGACTCCACACATAAATATCAACTCCAGGACTAAAGTTCCAAAATTAAATGGTTAAATATGAAAATTTTAGATGAAAATAGAGAAAAATTTCTTAATTGCACATGCATAGAAAAGGAATTCGTAAATAAGATTACAAGTATAAACCATAACATAAAAGCTTAATAATTTGACTGCAGTAAAATTAAGAACAAAGGAAACACAAATCACAAAATTAGAGAAAACATTCATAATTCATATAAGCCACAGAGAGATCATAACAAGAATATATAAATAATTATATGAATCAATCTTTTAAAAGGCGAACAACGCAGAAAAGAGCTTTGAATAGGCACTTTTATAAAAGAGGAAACCTGAATGACTTATAAACATATGAAAAGATGCTCAATTTCATTAGCAGTCAAGGAAATACAAATTAATCCACAGTGAGTTACAGTTTTTGTAGCCACAAGATTGACAAAAATGTACAAATCTTTCTATGTAAATTTTAAAATAATATGCATCAGTGAGGATGTGGAGCAAAACAGCCCCTCTCCCACTGCAGAGAGCTGAATTTGAAGAGTCGCTCTGGAAAATAGTTTACCATTACTTCGTATGGAAAGGTGGTGAGGTCAAACAAGGTCACTGTACAGGTACATAGGCACAGAACTGACTTTGTCGGGGAAACGTAAAGCAGAGGGTCAACAAAACATTTATGGTTCACTGTTAGCTCAATCTCCCACAAAGAATATGAAGGGCCAGGGTACCTTTGGATATATCAGGGGCTCTACTCCAAGGCAGGACCCTACGAGAATGGCCTTGCTAATAGGTAAAAGAGTGTGTGTTTAGGGGGTGTTGTTGATCAGTGTCAAGCAATCTGCATTTAGATGCCAACTATTTACAGAATTATCTGGCAGCACCACTAAGGTCCTATGACCTTGTGGGAACTTGGGTGAGGGCACAGTCCCTTCTAATCTCAGCTCTCTTGGTGTGGGGCAACCTGGACTCCCAGGGGTATTTACTAGACAATCACACTTGTCTCTTCGCAACTAGTAAAGTTGACCATGTCCTATACAACCCAGGAATTTCACTCCTAAGTATATACCCCAGAGAATCTTTTACATGTGTACAATACTTTATATGTATAATAATAGTAATAGCTGCATTACTTATAATAGCAAAAACTGGAAACAACCTAAATGTCTATCAATAGCAGACTAGGCAAATTGTGGTACATTCAAATATTGGAATACTATAGAACAGAGAAAATGACCGTAATTCAGTTGTATGTATCAATATTTTTAAATCTTCATAACATAGTATTTAGAATAAGAAGTCAATCAGAATTCAAAACAGGCAAAACAAAATTATGTATGACTTAGGGATACATTTATTAGACATGAAATTATAAACAATGATCGTTTTAATATTGCACATATGTAAGAGATTTGGTGGGGAATGGACTAGGGGATCCAGCTGCAGAAGGGCCCAAAGGGGTGCTTCTAAAAGATCATCAGCATTCTGTTTCTTAACCGAGGGGGAGGGGTGGATACGCAAGTGTTTGCTTCATCATTATCCTTTTAACTGTACATATACATTTTTACATGTTCTATTACTTAAGATATTTTACAATTTAAATAGCAGAGGAAAAAAGTTACAAGGATATGAAAAACAAAGCTAATCTTTGAGCAAACTTCGTTATTCTTAGGATAAATTTCTAGGAATATCCTTACAGAGTCAAAAGGCACTAGACACTTTGGAAGGCTCAGCATTTACACATACTTCAGTAAAATAAGGCAGTGCCCCCTTATTTTACGTTTTATTTGATTATGTATGCATTTATGTACATTTTATTCTGTATGTATTGATGTAAATTTCTTCACTCTTCTGGATCAAGGTGAAGCCTAAATAAACCATTAAGTGGGTGAGGAAGTGGGACTAGCTGTAGGGAACAGAGCCCTGTTGCCCGTGTGGTATTTTTCCCCAGTGGAAACATGGGTTCGATTTCCACACAGGAGATGTGCAAACCTGGTGGGGTGGTCTCCCTGGATCACAGATCTGTAGCTTTCTTCACGAACCAACAAAAGGGATCAGGAGCTCTTCTCACCTTCAGCTGATGAATGTCCTTCCGGGCTTTCCTGCCCGGCAGTGGCTGGAGGCCGTTGCCAGGTCATCTAATATCAGCTTTCCTGTCCACCCGGAACTCACTGCAGCCTTTTCCTGTGTGTGCGTGAGATTCGTTATTGGCTCCTCTGATGGAATTGCCACGTCTTCCAAACCACTGATCGCTATCAGCAAAAAGCCTAGCATAAACCTCCTAAAAGACACTTCTTTTTTTCAGAGACTGTGCACCGTGTTGGAGATAAATATTGTTCACTGGGCATAGGGAGAAATAAATATTCCCCTGCTACGGAAACCATAGCAAAAGCAGACAGCTCCGAGCTCCTGTGTCCTCAGCCCAGTGCTGACCCAGGCCCAGCCCTGCAGATGCCCCCACTGCACTCCTCACCTATCTGCAGCAGAGTCCTTTGCAGGCAGGGGGAACTACTTGTCACCATGCCTGTCTTCCTGTCCCCATTTGTCTATGTCTTGTGCATCTTTTATTCTGGGTACTGGTGTGGTAGCTAGTACTTATAATGAACTCTACTGCTAGAAGAAACCTCCCTGAAAGACTAGTGTACCTATGCTTTTTACCCAATGGAAAATGTAGGTCCACACTGGCAAAGAAACATATCCAAACCTGCAGAGAGGCTGGTCAGAGTAGAATTGTTAAGTCTTCTGAATCCCATTCCTATTTACTGCCAAGGCATGAAGGTTTCAGCCAAAGCATGAAGGATTCAGTAACAGCTATATTGTATACCAGTCAAGTCTGTGTTTCTACTCTGGCAAAAACAATGTGAGTTAATTAAATGCTTGCCACTGGCTTATTTTGGAAACTTCATGGAGTGTGGGAGAGCCTGAATGAATTTCAGGCCATTATTGATTACTTCCAATATGGAGGAAATCACTCAAGCATGGGAAGAAGGTAAGGAAGCTAAATCCGTGACCGGGGGTTATTAATATCATAATGCTTTTGCTTATTGGCAAAGAAAAGCAACTCTTAGCTATATAAAGGACTAAAGCTTTCAGGCTATAATGGAGGAGAGTAAATAGAACCCTTCAAGTTTGAAGAAGAGTCCAAGCAAATACTCTACCTATTTGCTTTGGAAAAACCGAGCTCAACCTGCTTACTGTGAGAGAAAGAAAAATCAATACAGAGTGCAGCAGAAGTAACACTCTCCTGGAGCATTACCAGCCCATATAAAAGGGGTGTGACTTCTGCCAGACCCTAACTGTATTTAGAGGAAACTAAAGGCATAATTAGGTCATTCTCTGTGTGGCTGTAGAGAATGGCATCTTGGCACAGATTCACAGAGAGGATGCAATTAAATGAAAAACAGTCAATGCTGACTAAAATAATCTAACTTCTATATATAAAATTGGTTGTAAAACTTAAAGGGTTGGGGATGCCGGGATGGTTCAGCAGGTTGAACACTCACTTTGCAACCCTGGGGTCCAAGGATTGAATCCTGGTTCCAGACCGTGTGGATCCATATGCTGAACTGCGCTGGGGTGTGGCTCCCCGTTCAGGTCTTGCCAAGGTGAGCTTCCCATGTGGAAGGCCCCTGATTCAGGCCCCAACTCATGGGGGCATGCCTCCCATGTGCAAGGACCCCCCCCCCAGGTTTCTGCCCTGTGTGGCCCCTGCCCACCCGTGTGGAATGAAACTATGTCAAAAACTGATGACATACAACTATGGAGACTGCTCTGAGCTTTCCCCCTTCTCTCTGTCTCTCTGTCTCTCTGTCTCTCTCTCTCTCTGTCAAAAACAATAAAATAAATCTTCCAAAAAATAACTTAAAAGGTTCCAGTGGATCTGTAGAACTGCCCATTATTAAGAAGGTTTTATGAGGCATGTGGACCTTTGCTCACCCTTTCCTCAAGCACATATTACAGTAATTTAATCCAGTGGTAAAATTTATAAGGTTCTGGGGTCACAGCATTAGTCTTAGTTACAGAGATTTCTGAGACCCAAATTGAATCTCTCCTATCCCTCATGAAGAAAGACAGGCTTTCAATCCAGAGCTTTGCCTGCCTGGCTGTTGAACTTTACTAACCAAAGTTACCCGATATTGTCCATTACGTGGTAAAACCACTTCAGAAAACACAGGATGCTTTGGAAGAATACGTGCCATTCTTCAATCATTGGCACAGATCTGACCCAGGCCAAGCAGACTTAGAAACCTTGAGCTGTATCTATTCCAACCCATCACCTCTCTGTATGTGTTTTAGTGATAATATTTAGGTCATAACTAACTTTTGTGAGAGCCTTAAGCTGACATTCAGGCAAACATTTAAACCAGACACATAATTTGTTTCAAAGTAAGTTATGGATCAATTTCCAATACAGTGTCAAACTCAATGATTCTAAGAACACTGTTAAATTAAGTAAACTAGAGCTCTTTAGCAATACGGACTTTCAAAGTCAGTATTAATTCATTCTCTGTAATAGCAGCAAAAGGAAGTATAATTGGATTTGTAGATGATTCTAAAATCTGCCTGGACATGGCTTATCCTTCCCCTTGACCCTTCCATTTAGTCAGTTGGTCGTCAGACCAGGAAACCCCTGCTCTGTAATCTGTTGGATCCTCCCTCTCCGAACGTTCCTTTGCTGCAGGCACAGCCTGCTCAGGGCTCTGTCTGCTGCCCTCGCTCCACCTCAGGCCTCTGTACACTTCCACCCTGTGCTTCCACCTCCTGTCTCTTATATCTTCGATGGCTCTCTTTGTCCTAGAAAAAAAAAGTCCAGACTCATGAGCAGCATCATGGCCCTTCACAAGCCCCCTAGCCTACCCTTGAGCCTCGCTGTACCCTAAACTCTGGCTCAGCTAGAGTCCCCTTTTCCCCCAAACAGCCCTGGCACTTCATGCTTCTGCCTTTTTTAATACAACACTCTGCCTAAAATAACTTCCCCATGCTCCTTCACTAACAGAACTACTGGTTCAACACTTCTTGAAGCTTCCCTCTCATCTCCCTCTTGCACTTCCATTGCTTTCGGGAATAGTATCGATTACATGTTTATCGTCCTGGATACATGGCCAGATCCTGGGAGCAGAGCGCTTGCTGGGCTGATCTGTGTGTCCTCTTTGCTCTCTCCAAGAGCAGCGCACAGACGCTACAGTGCATCCTTGCTGAAAGAACTGATTCTTTCCCAAGAAACAATATTGTCCTCAATATTCTCGCAAGAGTTGAGATGGAGTCTCGGCTCCATCACGTACTTTATAACAGGTGATGTTCAGTGAGGTGCAATGTAACACCCACACCCACTTATTTAACAAAAGCACACATTTTATCACCAGGTTTGCTGTGCATGGTGACACTGCTGTAATAACAATCTTACATCTTTTTATTGTCACATGCTGTTTTGCCAGGGAGATGCTTCTTTGCATCTCTATCAGAGAAAGGCACTCTTGAAAATAGCTTCTCTAAATCTGAAGACTGAAGTCACTTCCACTTCAGGAATTTCAGAAGCAACAAGGAAGGTGTGATGTTCACCAGCCGGTTATATGTGGAAATGCCTGGAGGGACTCCGAACTCACAGGAACAGGTTAATGGGACGTGGCTAGACAGACTGGTAACTGCCACGTCAACTCCTCACTTTCCCAAACCTGAGCCTTAGACCAATGGTACTCCTCCCCAGACTTCCTTCAATGCTCTCTTCATCCAGTTTTTTGTGCCTCTTGCTGTTTTCCACCTGAAAACTCCAAATCAGACTCAGGTAAAAATCTCCAGGTTCTTGTACTGCCCAAATGAAAAGTCATATTTTCAGGGTCTCTTTTGTAAGAAACATAAATCACCAGACCTCTATTTTTATTACCAACAACAAATCTTTTTCAAGTTTCAATCACAGGAAGAACATTGGGCCAAGTGCCAAAAATAAAACGTACACAGTTGATGTCATCCGGAAGCATATAGTCTCATGGGGATATACAGAGCGATCCGTCCATTTCTCCCATTGTCTTTTTTCCTCAATGCCTTCTTACTTCCCTGTGCTCTTTTCACCCTCGTTCCTTCCCCATCAGAAAAGGGATGTTTTGGCTGTGAACTTTCTGGCCTTCATGGAGTGGCTCAGGAGGTTCATTCTCCATCATTAAATAGCTGAATCCCTGGTGGCGCTGCCTGGTGCACTCGCTCGGAATTGAGAGATGGCTCGACCCCACAATGCCTGCAGTCTGGAGTGTGGGCCCTTGTGACATTGGATTTGCTGTTCACGTGTGAATCAGTACGGGTGTCCTCTGTCCACAGCATCTGACGACATACGGCAGGCTGCTTTGAATCAGAAGTGATGCAGGCCTCTCTCTCTCTCAGCTGCCCTTACCTGGGATTACCTCTGTTGAAGTGCATTTTATTAATATTTACACATCTGGCTTCTATTTTGAGTCAGATCATTCCATCTGTACCATAGTCTGAGAATTTCAGGAAAATCCAGCTCGCCAAAGCTGAATGGTATAGAAATAATAGAGAAACAATGAATTTTATTTGTATAGGCTGGGGTACTTTTTGCTCCAAGGCAGTGGTCAGTCAAGGGGAAACTAGAGGAAGATTGTTGTTGGATGGTGTCTTTTCCCTTTCAAAGTCACATTCCGCATTTGACATGTTTTTCTATTTCTTCTCCTTGGCTAAATCTAGTGCGTTAGTTATTTGGCTCGCATCCCTCCTTGACTTCCATTTACTCCATGTTCTTTTCTTTGTGCTAATAGCTAACAGAGCATGTACTATAAATTAGCATTTCTAAAAAAAATCAATTACATTGCTTCGTAAGACAGAGCAGAAACTTAGATTGTCTTCATCAGATCATTCATATTTATCTGTTAATTATAAACTTAATTGTCTCTTTTTATCATATTAATTTGCACAAATTGCACAACTTCAGAGTTTAGCAGTTTTCAAGCCCTTGAAACACAATTATTCTCTTAACATTCTTTTCAGAAACATGGTACTCATTAATGATTAGGTTAGTAAAAACTAGCAGTTCTGATAATTGGCCTTGGCTTCTCCTTGGCTTTTTCTCTTTCCCCATTAGAATCCTGGTTCTCACAATTATACATGCCTGCTAGCCTCTTACTGTGCCCAGCTCTGTTTTAATTGAACTTCGCAGCCCATGAGACTCTACAGGGTTTGGGCTGAAAGTAGAATACAGTTCTATGCAGTGAACTTATTCCCAGTAGGCTTGATTCTTTCCCGCTCTCCTCAGCAGAACCTGGACTTCTGTCCCATAGGGTTAGTCTACTTACCTTAACCCTTGATATTAAAAAACAAAAACAAACAAACAAACAAACCATCTATGAAAGGAAGAAAAAGGCTTTCTAAGTTCCAGTCCCATTTGTGGAAGAGTTGTGGACTCACATTTGGAGAAGTGGCAAGCAAGCATGAAGAAGCTGTCTGGGTTCTCCGCAACCACCTCACCACGGTGGCTCTGTTTCTACTCCATATGACAGTCACTTAGGAGGAGCCACGTTGCTCATATCCAAAGGCTAAAATAAGCTTTCTTCTTTGAAAAGGCTGCACGAATCAGGGTTATGTGAAGTATGTGATCCACACTGAAGGACAAGGTATCCTGACCACCCTGGAACCATGTGGCTTCCTGCAGACACATTCCAGAGGACTTGCATCCAATGCCAATGACATTAACAGCCAAGTCACATGCTCTATCCCCAAGGAGCAAAGAGGAAGAAGACACCTTGTCCCCTGTTGCCCCACATAAGGGAGCAGAGATGAGGATTCCGTCCTATCCCACTTGGGAAACCCAGCTACATTCCCCCGAAATAGCTGGATCGCCGAGTGTGGGCTGCTCATCCAAGATTATAGGATCAACTGTCCGATACAGTAGAATTCTTTGAATCTGTGCCTGGGTATCTGGAAGTACTTAGCTCGCCATGATTCTGCCCCTTTAAAAGCAACAATTCAGAAGTGAGGCCAAATCTCTTCATATGTTATCAGAGATAAGACCATAGCTAGTTACAAATTTGCAAGTCAAGACCTGAATTCTGTGAGCTATGGTTTTCCAGGGATTTTGTTCATTTTATTGGTTGGGAAGGAAGTGCTGTAGGAAGATTGGTTGGCTAGAAGAGACACAGGAGGAGAATGGCTCTCTTATGTCCTAAAATATGGGGTGATCTGTTCCATCAAGAGAAGTGTTCCAGCTACAGCAATGATACTCTATGATACTCTTCAGATCAGGTTACTTCTAAGAAAAGGTATGTTTTCCCACACGCAAAGCATTCACCAGCCAGAGCCATCAACATTCTCCCTAGGGCCTAGTTTCCTGCAGTGCTGGCTTACACCAGCTTGTGCCACAGAAATGTGGTGAGAACACCTCTCAGCAGTCTCCTCCCTATCCCACAGTGTCCACCAAAAGGGTCATTTCCAGCTCTCATGCCAATGTCTGGCTCAGAAACTGAATTCAGCGACCAGGTGGGACGCTATTTTGGAGGACTGACAAATTTTGGCCGAAATAAACCATATATGCTCATCTATGTGGCTCTGAAGTGTCACATCTGTGAACTAGAAGACAGAACTGCTACTTCTACCCCAACTGGGTTAGCAAGCAATGGCCAGAGGGGTGAGAACACACATGCCTGGTTTGCACTGGGCGATGGAAGCAGAGCTCTCCCAGCCAAGAGTCTCTTTCTGTGGAAATCTCTCTGCCGGAAAGGCCCCCACCCCCGGGTATTTTTGCTCATCTCACACTAGCTGTGACAATGTCTTTGTTCATTACTAATAGAACTCAAGGCCCAGTGAGAATCAAAAACAGTGTACCAAACATTCAGACCTACCCTTACCAGCTGCTCACCTCTTCCTTCTCACCCATCATCCTTGCTAGGTACCTTCATGTCTCCTTCTATAGTTCAGGCATCACCCTCCTTAGATGGCATAGCACAGACCTTCAATGACCCAGTAACTTAGACAACTTAGACATCAGTCGAAGTAGAAGTTGGCATTGCTTATCACTGGGCTCCAGAACAGGTGTACAGAGAATGGCTGTGTCAGCTTCTTCCAAGGTTAACCACATAGTCAAGACCAAGTGGGTGGCCCACAGTTACAAACTGATGGAGGGAACAAAAAAGAATAGTCTGAACTCAGCCTCAGGCCAGTCTGCTGCTAACATGTTCCATACCATTGTAAGAATTAGGAAGAGGTGCCCCTTCCCCCAAGGCATTTACTTCCATCTGTTGAAAATTGTACCAGTATGTGCACCTACCTCTTAGATATGGACCCCAGTACAGTGCACAGCCAATATAAGTACATGCAGTAGTTCTAGCAGAGATAACTAGAAGTAATGATAATAGTAGCTCATGAGCACTTTACTTTCCTGAGTGCTGGGCTGAACGCCTAACATTTCTTATCTCATCTGATCCTCACATCAGCCCTAAGTACTATCCCACTTAGTTTTTCAGTATTGGGGTGCTATGAGGATACATTTTACAATTTAGGATACTACTACTTCTGCAAATTAGAATACTGCAACTGAGCTGTCTCCCCAAACCAGAAGCTACCAGGTAGCATGGCCGATATTTAAATGCAGGTGAGTCTTATTCCAGAATCTAAGCTCTTGACCACTGTGCTCTAAGAAAGTGAAAACATAGCAACCTGTGTAGTTTGGGGTGTCTATGGAAATAATGGCACTGTCTGAGGAAATATTTCCTTGAAGCAGAGCCTTGAGAAAGGGATTTGGGGACATGTGATCTGTTGAGGGCTGGCACTTCAGGCTAGCAAGGGAAGCAGAACAGGCAAAACAAGGACGTGGTCTCGGGTAACAAGCCATTTGGCCTGATCCATGGGGCTCTAAAGCATAAATCATGCAGCAGCAAATTGGCCCACCTTGAAGCAAAGGGGCCAGTCTGTTGTACTCCCATAAATCATTCAGTCATTGGTCATAAGGGTCAAGCAGAGGAAACTTCCATGTATCTCCAAGTGAAGTGATACTAGAAGGTCCTGAGAAGGTCACAGATGCAAAGCCCTCAGCTGCAGCACTTTCAGCAGCTGGAGGATGCACACACCAGCCAGTAAAGGGGATCTGGGTGGAGCACCAATAGCCTCTACTAAGGCACCAAGTACATGTTGGCGGAGACAGCAAAGGAGGTCGCTGTGATATTTTTAGTGTGTAATTCAGCATAACTTAAAAGTAAGGTTTTGTTCATTATGTAACACTGAAATTTGAGTGCAACCACCCCCAAATATAGTAAAGACACTGGTCACACTCTAAAACACAGGTCCCCAACCTTTTTGGCACCAGAGACCGGTTTCATGGAAGACAATGTTTCCATGGATTGGGGCTGAGGGTGGGTTTCAGGATGATTCAAGCACCTTTAATTCATTGTGCACTTTATTTCTATTATTATTACATTGTAATATATAATGAAACAATTACACAACTCACCATAATGCAGAATCAGTAGGAGCCCTGAGTTTGTTTTCCTGCAACTAGATGGTTTCATCTGAGACAAGTACACAGTCAGGAAGAGGCATGGATGGAAGTGATATATAAAATAATAGATGGGCCATGCATGGACTAAAATAAGTGTGTGATTCTAACTTAAAGCCTGCAACCAGATACAGCTTAATTGTCACTTGCCACTCACTGATAGGATTTTCACATGAGTCTGCAAGGAATTGATTTATTATGGTCTCTATATAGTCAAACCTCTCTGCTAATGTTAATCTGTATTTGTAGCACCTCCCCAGTGCTACCATCATCAGCTCAGCTCCACCTCAGATCATCAGGCATTAGAGTCTCATAAAGACAAGCAACCTAGATCCCTCAAGTGCGCAGTTGACAATAGGGTTCACACTCCGATGAGAATCTAATGCCCCCACAGATCTGACAGGAGGTGAAACTCAGGCAGCAATGGGAATAACGGAGAGTGGCTATAAATACAGATGAAGCTTCACTCGCTCCATAGCCATTTACCTCCTGCTACATGACCCAGTGCTAGTGCATAGCCCCTGGGGTTGGGGACCCCTGCTTTAAAAGACAGAATCACAATACACTGATCAATACGATCACTCTACTATTCAAAAACCTGAAGTAGGACCACTGCCGACTTCAAACTACCCAGAGGTGAATTTCTAAGATTGAGATGACCAGTTTCCAAACACACTTACAAACCACCTTTCCAGCCTCATTTTCCATACCCTATGCTGCAATGCCCATTTGCAGAACTCTTCTCTATCAACCATGCACTTTTGTGCTCCCTTGCTTTTATTAATACTGTTGCCTGAACTTGGGGTAACTACTTTTACCCCTTCTCTGCCTGTTGAAATCTTAAGGCCCTTCTGTTGCAAGAATAGAAACTCACTTAAGCTAGTTTAATAAAGTCGGATTCATATAAGGAATCCAGGTCTCTCAAGAAAAATGGAAAGAGAGATGCCGGGACGTCTCAGACGGTTGAGTGCTCGCTTTGCAGCCCTGACGTTCAAGGACTGAGTCCTGGTCACATCCTGGCCCATGCAGACCCATATGCTGAACTGTGGTGTGCTTTCCATGGGGTGGGGGTGGGGGGCAGTTTGGTTCCTGCTCGGGTGAACTTCCATGTAGGAGGCCCCCAGCCCAGTTCCCAACTGTGTAGAATGAAACTATGTTGAAAAAATAATGATGTACAATTGTGGAGATTGCACTGTGCCCTCCCATTCTCTCTCTGTCTCTCTCTGTCACTATCCCTCTCTGTTAAAAACAATAAAATAAATCTTAAAGAAAAAAAAAAAGAATTGAAAGATCTTCACAAAGAACGCACAAACAGAAGCTGGAAAGTCAGCTCTCTCCCTGAACTGTGTCGCCCTTGTTACAGCATAAATCTTTGAAGGTGGCTTCTCAGTTCAAACTGGCCTTTTTATTGCCCCCTTTACACAAGATTGAGCCCCCAATAGCCAGGTACAGGCCCCATAACCTGCTCCCACTCTAAGGCCACAAGTATTAGATCAAAAAGACGCAGAAGAGGGAAGCCAGGATGGCTCAGTGGGTTAAGTGCTCACTTTGCAGCCCCGGGGACTGAGGATCAAATCCCGGTCCCGGCCCTTGTGGACCCATATGCTGAACTGGGAGCTCCCCTAGTTCAGTTCTCACCAGGGTGAGACCCCGGCCCAGTTCCTGGCCTGTGCAGTCCCATGCCCACCTATAAAATCAAACTATGTGGAAAAACCAATGATGTGCAACTATGGAGACTGTTCTGGACCCTCTCCCTTCTCTCTCTCTCTCTCTCTCTCTCTCTCTGTCTGTCAAAAACAATAAAAAATAAATCTTTAGGAAGACGCACTTGCTATTCTCTAGGGCCATTTGAATATAGATGCAGGGATATCACAGAACCCAAGGGCAGAAATGCAATTTAAATTTGGAAGTCAGACAAAATATTAGATTCTAATTCAGTCTGGCTTGGTGTCTTGATCAATGAAAATATAAAACTGAAAGTTATGGGGCAGCTGCATTTCTGCCCTTGGGTTCTGTGATATACCTAATCTGGCTCCTCATAATAAAAGGCTTATTTTCCATTTATCAAGCTCAAGTTGAATTCAGGAATTTGCACCTAAAAACTTCTCAACAACATACCCATCCCTACTCATCTCTGTGTCTATCTTCATCATCTCTTCTACTCTTTCCCTTCTTTCTCATCTCTTCCCTTTTCTTTCTTTCTTCTTCTTCTTCTTTCTTCTTCTCTCTCTCTCTTCCTTCCACTCTCTATTCTCTCTTCCCTTCTTCTCTCTCCTGCCTTGCTTTACTTAGCTTCTCTCCAAACCTAAACAGGGCTGCATCAGCCTCCTTCATGTCTTCTCAGTAACAAGGCCACCATCCAACCCTCAATTCTAGATTTCCAGAAGAATTTAATGGCCTATTGTTCCATCTCCCTTAAGAGGTAGTTTTATAAGAGTTGACCAAGAAGATTCAAAATCACATACAAATATGAGTGCAGAGCCCACAGCTACTATGAGAAGGCATAGATTGAAACATCCCAGATTCCAGTATGTCCTGGTAAGAGTTTCCGCATCTCCTGGTCAGATTTTATTGCTGCCACCTCCAAAGTCCCACCACACATTGCTTGCATCTCTACTGGCCTTATCATTTCTCATTAAAAGCTTCTTGAGAGCGTGGTAGGAACATCTTAGGCACTAAAAACATTAACTTAAATATAATGTATTATGTTGCTGCCAAAGTAATTGCAGTTTGGAATTGTGAATTTTAAATAACTATACTAGGCTCAAACACATCTTTATTAATTAAAACAGGAACTATTACCATCAATATACATTTTTTTGCCAACAAGAAAGAAGTGTGTATTCCTGTAGTATAAAAATCTGTGCTTCGGGATTTGAAAAACTCTTGGAAAGCAATTTCTGCATTCTGCTGGTTGTGGAAGTGTTTTCCCTGCAAAAAGTTGTCAAGATGCTTGAAGA
>PVKE010039993.1:0-14772 GCA_004027555.1 Craseonycteris thonglongyai
CCGTGGGTCACGGCGCTGCTCAAGGTCACATCTGCATCCACCCCGCCCCAGCCTTTGCCTGAACTTGCAGTTTGGCCCCGTGTCAGGGCCACCTTTTTTCCCAGCTCCTTCAGGCTCTGCTCTGATCGCAACTCAGACGCTTCCTGAGCGTGTTGTGTTGTGATTCGTCCTTTTACTTCATGATCAGTAAACGGAACACTTCTTGGGGGGCAGGATTGAGTTTTACTTATTTTTGTGTCTGGGAGTGTGTGATAGTGTTGGTTTTTTCAATGAATGAGTGCCTTGTTGAGGAGAGACCCAGTGAAAGTGATGTGCTTGGGTTCCAGGGGGATGTCACATCATTGGGCCTCTAGACCTACTGAATGCTGAAACGTGCGAGAAGCTCTTTTGAAATATAACAAGATGTAAATGCCTCTTGCTTTTAAATCAATTAACTTCTGGAAGAGACTCAGGTGACCAACTGTTTCTATTCTGGCATTTCATAAAAGAAATGGAGGTGTAGAGAGGTTAAAACTCCCCCAATGAAGCAGAGCTTGGACTGAAACTCAGATTCCGAACCCAGGGCTTCCTCGTGGAGCTAAATCCCTTTTGGTTTGGTCTACCCTTTACAAACACAAAGCAGGATGGACAAATTTCATGACCTTGGAAAGATATTAACAGCAGATTAAGGGTCCTCCACTCATTTTTTAAAGAATCGAGGTAAAACTCATATAACATAAACTTAACTATTAACCTATTAACCATTGTAAAGTGTTACCATTCCATGGCATTTGCTGTACTAGGTTTTTGTTTCTTGTTTTCTCCCTTTAAAAAAATTAGAATTTCAGGGGAAGGAAGCTGGAAAGTCTCAGTGGGTTAAGCTCTAGCTTTACAGCCCTGGGGACTGAGGATGGAATCTCTGCCCCGCCCACAAGGAACCATATGCTGAACGGGGTGTGCTTCCCTTGCAGGAGGCCCTCAGTTCAGTTCTGGGTGGGCGAGCTCCCCAAGTGGGAGGCCTGCAGTTGGGCCCCCAGCTCAAGGGGAAGTGCCTCTCAAGCGGGAGGCCCCCTGCCCAGTTCCACCCTGCGTGGCCCACACCCAACTGTGTGGAACAAAATCACATAGAAAACTAATGACGTACTACTATGGAGACTGCTCTGGGCCCTCCTCCTTCTCTGTCTCTCTCTGTCAAAAGCAATAAAATAAATCTTAAAAAAAAAAATTAAAATTTCACATGTGATATTTTATTAGATATGGTCCCACTTAAACTCTAGATAAAGAATTATTTTCATAGACAGGATGAGTGAAAGCTTGTGAGGAAATGAAATCGGTCCTCCTTCCATCCTCCTCTTCCCACACAATCTCCAGGGAGAAGAAATGCTGAGTTAAACCCTTTGAGGGAGACTTGCCAAAGACAATAAATACATCACTCTTTCAAGTGCACTATTTTATTGCAAAGGTTTCTGCTGTCTTTCTATTTTCCCCATTATGCCTTAGGCGCGAACAGAAGAGGGGGAGAAACCTTTAGCAGCGTTGATGACAGTTTTAGTTTGAGTCATTATGAACTGAAGAGAGTGGGGGAAGTGACTAGTTAGGAACCCTTGTAGGTGGGTGTGAATGGTTGGCTTGTTCCTTCCCTTCTTTGCAATCCTCACGGGTTCCACCTCTCACATGAGGCCTTCCCCGAATTCCCCAGCCCACCGCCGTTTCCCGGCTTCTGGGGCTTGCTTTTGGGGCTATGCATCCGGTGTCAAGTGCAAAGTTTCAAGTTTTTTGAGTGGCTTTTTTATATACCTGTTCAGGTTCTACAGCTTAATTGAAGACTTTTTTTTTTTTTTTAAGATTTATTTATTTATTTTATAGTTTGAGAGAAGGTGAGAGAGAGAGAGAGAGAGAGAGAGAGAGAGAGAGAGAGAGAGAAGGGGGGAGGGCCCAGAGCAGTGTCCACAGTTGTATATCATTACCGTAGTTGCCCTATGGTTTCATTCCATGCAGGTGAATGTGGGGCCACACAGGGTGGGAACCTAACTAGGGGCCTCCCACGTGGGAGGAGAGAACCTTCACTGCTGTGCCATCCCAGCAGTTAACAGTTCCACCAAAGTGCAGCATATGGGTTTGCACAGGCCAGGGCCAGGAATTGAACGCCGGACCTTGCGATTGTGAGGCACAAGCTCAACTGCTGAGCTATCCTGGCGTCCCTTGAAGACTTTATATTTGAAATCTCGTTGTATTTACTGAATTGCTACTTTTCCATTAATTCAATAAATATGTATTAAAACATGTCTTAATTTTTACTAACCAATGTCACCCTAACAAATTTAACAATAAAAATATAAAATAAAATAAAATAAAATATGTCTTGAGCTCTTTCCCTGTGCATTAAATTTGTCTGACCTGTGTGAAATCTAAAGTTTAAATCCACATGGTTTCTACCCCTCTGAGAACTAAATTCTAGTAAGAAAGATAAATAAGTTACACTTACTTGGTAAATATTTATTGAGCTTCGTAATAGCAGGTCTGATGGTAGGTTCTAGGGATGCAAAGATGAATTGGGCAAGGTTCTGGCACTCAAGGACTCAGTGCAGTGAGAATTGTCAATTTGGGCTGACAAGAAGACTCATTCACTGAACTTAACCAGGAGACCCGTAGGAGATGTTTGACATTCTCATTTAGACCAGGGAAGGTGTGGTCTTGTAAGACATCTTCACAAAAAGATAGACTTAAGAATTCTTTTAATATTTCTGTTGTAAACAATTACTTGATGGATAAAGAATCCTCCTTAATTGTTGGGAGAGGGTAGGAGTCAAATGAAAGGATACTCTAGTTAATGAGAGATTATAACTCTAGTCCAAGTCGCCCCATCTAATCTTACCTAACATTGCCCCCAGTTTTAGGCCATTTCTTCTGGGGCACAAAGGAGATCAGACAAATGCTATGAGGCCTACCTGTGTCCTGAATGGAGATTTTCAGGTAGAACAAGATGCTGCTGCTTCCAGAAGAAAGGAGGGGAGGGTGGGTGGGAGAGGCAACACCATACAATTAGTTTTTTCATGATAGAGATCCTAAAGAAGAAGACAGAGTTGCTTACTATAATTTTAGTTTAACTGGAAACACACCCTGAATGTTCGGCAGAACTGAAATTGTTGCTTTCATCTGAACTCAGGAAGAATTAGAGACTATGGGTTTAATTATGCTTCCCGCCTCCACACCACACAATATGAATATGCACCTATTAAGTGCTTGCAGAGTTAACTGGGTCTGTGAGACAATCTAATGCAGTCCAATGAATGTGACAGCATAGGATACTACATATTTTGTGTCTGCTACTTTAGTCTGCATGTGTTTGTAAGAGTTCTGCTCTACTTCCTGTTGTTTAAATTTTTTTGAAACCACACTGTCATATAATGACTTAGGACTCTTACATCCTGACTAGGTAGGTCAGTAAGAATGTTCATATCTGAAGCTTAATTCAAAAATAATACTTTCGTTCGGTTATAAGAAATTGAATGGCTTTTAGAGACAGTTCACAAATAATCTCCGGTATGATGCTGAGATTTTGAAAGGAAGCCTGACAGACATTCTTTTAGTACAAAACAACAAAAAAAGTTGGTGTTTAAGTCAATGAGCCCCATGATTTCCCACAATTTCCTTAACTAATTTTCTAACACCCTGCTTTAACTTAACCTTCAAATAATCCTAAACACATCAGCTATGGCTGTTTGGAGTTCTTCCAAAAGGACAGTGATGGGTGAAAGAAGATGACTGTATGATCTTTTTTTTACCATAAGCCAGAAATTCCATGTTAGCACTGAAATAATATATTAAACATGTGTGTTGTGTTATGTTAACTTGAGTTTTCTCTGGTTACAAAAAAATAAAAGAGGTTCAACCAAAAACCGAGGGGTGGAGGCATCTGTGGGAGAATATTGGCACGTCAGCTAGAATGCAGGGACAAGTGGACACCAGGGTAGGACCAGGGCACCTCCTTGGAACACAGTGAGCACAAACACAGTCTGAGTTTTTCTCCTTTGAGGGCTTGCCGCCTCAGACACTTCTAGGTCAAGCTGGCACTTCCCCGGAAAGAGAAAATGATTGTCCCCTCTTTGCTCAGGGTTCAGTTCTGGACCAGTCAGCCCTGATGATAGGGTAGAACCACACAAAAGAAGCAAGACCTAGAAGAATCCACTCATCTGGGAGAGTGGGAAGTTCTTAGAGAGAGGGGACAGCCCACTGCCTACCATCACTGACTTTAATACACAACCACGTATTACAATTAAAGGCAGGCTTTGTTTATTGTCCGTAGGCAGGTGATAAACAGAGTAAATTGTGTCTTCTTTCCTAATATTCTATTTTCAAGACTTTTAAAAAGCGAACTAAGACCTAGTGCAGTGATATGAGTCAGAAGTGTGACCAATGGAAAATATAGGATGAGTCTGGCATCTTGATGTGCAGTATGGGGTATGTGTGAGAGGCAAGCAACTTGCAATTACTATGAACATATTATCAAGGATAAATCTCTTAATTCATTTTTAAAATAGAAAAAAAATTTTATTAAAGAATCCGCAGATGTGTCATTATTGTTCTATGCCATGGATATTCATTGGCTTCTAGTCTTGAATGTGTGTATGTATGTAGACACATCACATATAGTTTCATATTTTGATATCACTGTCCTTTATCACATCCAAAAAGTCTATTATCTGCAATCTTTCTAAATATGTAGATGAAAAAGCATAGTTAACAATGCCTACATCACATACACGGAAATATAGCTGTTGGCCTTATGTGAAGACCCACTTCCTTTTCTCACAAATATTCTAAGTCTATTTCCCACGGCTGTACGCTATATTGGATAGTATACATGTCATGCAAGTCCTTACATGGGAAACCTGTGCAAACACTTTCCTAGAAATTCAGAGAACTCACCGTGTCTGCCGTGGTGAGCCCAGATTTGAACATTTCATCACTAGAAAGGGGATTATGTCAGCCCCTCTCCATCCTCAGTGTCTGGTGCTGTCAGAAACTAAGAACTGTAGGCCAAGCATGTGTAGCTTAGCTTCCTGCCTGCTTACTAAATTAGCTTTATTTCTAGGGAAGCATATAAGCAAATGTTTCTCTCTCTTTCAGAACTTGATATATATTTGGGAATACTGGAAACCCTCACTCCAGACTGCAACAAATACTTGAATGTCATATGAGTAAGTGAACATGTCATCTCTTGAACTATTTAACTTCATACCATCCCATCAGCTGGGATTTTTTTTATAGCTGTTTTTAAAACAAACTCTTGAAGGATATTTTTCTTATTCCCATTATTAAGGAATGGATAAGGTGCCTATTTTACTCCCTCTGTCAACCTCAGCCCACAGACTGAAAACACATTAATCATTCAATTTACGCTTCTGAAGGAAATCACCAAACAGGAAAGAAAAAAAAACTAACAAAGCAGACTACATGATTCTTAATTCATCAAATTTTTCCAAATAAAGTTTTTGATTTTGTATTTCAACTGCCAGACTGAAATCCCAGAAACCTGGGGTAATAAAGCAGGGGAGAGAGAGAGAGAGAGAGAGAGAGAGAGAGAGACCTGTGTTCTTGTTGGATCTGCAGTATTCACAGGGAGCCCAGTTGTGGAGCCTTTAGGTCTGCACGTAACATTCCCAGGTTCCCCAAGGAAGCAGGTAATTTTTACTGCAGGCCTTATTTCTGCCTGTTGTTCTTGCAATAACTTCCAGGAGGGCACACAAAGAAATGATGGTTTACAGTCAAGCAGGCCTAGATTCCAACTGCCCCTCAGACCCTTAGCTGTGAGGCCCTGACTGAGTTATGTCCTTATTTGCTTCTTAAAGTGGACATAGCAATATTTGGTCCCAGGACTGTGGCAGGATGGTAAGCAGCACAGTGGCGTTGAGAAGGAACTCTGTAAGTGGTGGTGGCTGCTAGTGATGACCCTGTGTTCTGCTCCTTATAGACACCTTCACACCTCTGGGGATCAGGGTATAATAGGTGTCAAGCTCAGAAATTTACCAGCGGTTTCCCTGCTTCCACACTATCCTGAGACTTGAACGATTTTTTTGAGAAGATAGTAGGAGATGGGAAGGGCATCGGGCCCTGGACTTTTCTCATCCGTGCTGTGGCACAGAGAAATGCCTGGAAATAGGTCACACCCAGAAGTACTGAGACAACTGCCCTCCGGGAGGCTGCAGGGCCTGAGGCTTCTGGAGTCCAGGAGCGTGTTGTCTTTGAAGGAGCAGTCTCATCTTCTTCCCCCAGTGCGCTGTACAAAGAGTCTCATGTTCAAGTCAAATGTTGTGGGATGGTAGGCATCTAGGAAACACATGTACAGCTTTGGGACTAGTGTCAGCTGTCTGTAGAGCAGTAGAGTAGTTAGTCGTGATGAATGTCTACATAACCTATGGCCTTACAGTTCCCTCCCAGGTCCATACAGGGACATGCACAAGAGTGTTCATCAAGGTGTGGCATGCAGAAGCAGGGAGCTGGGGCAACCCAGATGCTCATCGCTGGAGAGGGGAGCTGGACATAGGAGATGCCCACCAGGAAGTCCTGTGTAACAGACTGGAGGTGCAGACAACACCATGGTAGATCTCAAAGTCCACGCTGAGGGAACGAAGGAAGGAACACAATGAGATCTACAACATGATATCACTTATACATGCAGGCATGTAAAATAACTATACATTTTACAATAACACAGAAAACAATATAATAGGCATTAAATAGTCAAAACGGTTGCCTATGGGAGTTGGAAATAGGATTGGGGAATGAAGATAAAAGAGAATGGATAAAACCATCCACAAAACAAAAATGCAACCTACTGAATGGGAGAAGATATTTGCAAATCATTCATTTAAGACTGGGTTAATATCCAACATATGCAAAGAACTCATGCAACTCAACAACATAAAAGCGAACAACCTGATTAAAAAATGAGCTGAATAGACATTTTTCCAAAGAAGACATTCAGATGACCAACAGACATATGAAAAGATGCTCAACATCACTAATTATCAGGAGAATGCAAATCAAAACCACAATAAGGGGAAGCTGGGATGGCTCAGCGGGTTAAGCACTCGCTTTGCAGCCCCGGAGCCCGAGGATCAAATCCCAGCCCTGGCCCATGCGAACCCATATGCTAAACTGGGATATGCCCCCAGTTCAGTTCTTGCCGGGGCCTATGCAGGAGACAGCTGGCCCAGTTCCTGCCCTGCGCAGCCATATGCCCACCTGTGGAGTGAAACTATATGGAAAATTTGCTGTCAACTATGGAGACTGCTCTGGGCCCTCCCCTTTTGCTCTGTCTCTCTCTATCTGTTTCTCTCTCTGTCAAAACAATAAAAATAAATCTTTAAAACCACAATAAGGTATCTCATACCTAATAGAATAGCTATTATAAAAAACAGAACAAGACAAGATATAAGTATTGGTGAGGGATAGAGAAATGGACTCCTCAAACAGTCAGTGGAAATGTAAACTGGTGATGACACTATGGAAAACAGTGTAGTTCTCAAAAAATTAAGAATAGAATTATGGTCCAACAATTTCTCTTCTGGGTATTTATCCAACTAATACAAAAACACTAACTCAGATATATGCACCCTTATGTTAATTGCAGCATTATTTACAATAGCCAAGATATGGAAATAACCTAAGTGCTCATTGATTGATAAATGGATAAAGAAGAAGATGCAGAATCTGTGAGGGCTGTCCAAAAAGTATCCAGTTATGTAACCGTTCTCATTATATTGACAATGCACACACAGACAGACAGACACACACACAGACACATACAATGGAAAACTGTTCAGCTATAAAAAGAAGAAAATCTTATCATTTGCAGCATCATGGATAGACCTGGATGGTATTCTGCTAAGTGAAATAAGTCAGATGGAGAAAGAAAAATAAATACTGTATGATATCCCTTATATGTAGAATCTAAAACACAAAAACCAAACCAAACAAAAACAAACTCACAGATTCTAGCAGTGACCAGAGGGGAAGGGGTGTGGGGAGAGGGCTAAATGGATAAAGGGGAGCAATAATGTAGTGATGGATGGTAACCTGACTTACAGTGCTGATCACTACACAGTGTACACAAATATTAAATTTTAATGTTGCATGCCTGAAAATATATATAATGTTGTATACTGATTTTACCCCAATTAAAAAAAAAAAGAATGGGTAAATGGATAAATGGAAAAATGACTAAATAAATAAATATTCTGGGGTCCTATGCTGAAGAATTAGGAATATGATTGACTCAGCCTCTTTATTCTGTATTCCTAAATAAGAAATTATCATTTTCCATGTGTCTGACTTTTAAAAGATTGGGAACCAACTGTTCTAGGCAATATAAACATTCCCTTGGAAGCCACCAAAAGTAGCAATTAATAGCAATGCAGCAAAAGTTAAATGTCAAATTAAGAGAGAAAATAATGTGTTCAAGATGTTTTTCCCATAATAATTATAGAAGAATGATTTGTATAGAGAGACCATTACTTTGAATCGAGATGTTAAAATCACTAGGTACATTCCATGAATAATTATAAAGAAATGCCTTCTTTGATAAGACAGACTATGATTAGGTGATCTAGAAAGTCTAAACTTGCAAAAGGACTCACACCATATGAGAATGGGAGGGAGTAGTAGAGAGGGTTATTTCCCCTTGATCAATAATATTTCACTGGTCTTAGTCCTACCAGCAAGGAGAGTCATGTTAGACACTTCTGATCTCCATTCCAATATCTGAGAACTGTACTTGCAATCACTATTTTAAAATCAATTTGATTTTTCTTAAAAGTGATTCTGCAGCTGGGTGCTAAGAAAGGGAGAGAATGCTATTTTGGCTGAACTTTGAGTGATTGGGAGGATTTGATAAGTGGAAAGAACATTCCAGGTATACAGAACAGCATGATTAATAGCATGTGGATGGGAATATACAGGGCAAATACAGGAACCTGTCTAAAAATGAAGAAACTGTACTCTGTGCAGCTATGATATTTGGCGGGCCTGGGCTCTGACCCCTCCAGCTGTAGTTGATTCAGCATGGGAGCTTTCATGAAAATATGCTGTCATACACCAAGTGTGCCTGGAAACAGCTGCTTCTCATTTAAACTTTATAGATTAAAAAATAGAAAGCCAGTTACAGCCCAGTGTGGTTTTCATTTTCACTTGATAATTTTTTCCCCAGGATCTATTTTATTGTTTCAGAGAAGGTGTGAGAGAGAGAGAGAGAGAGAGAGGGAGAGAGAGAGAGAGAAGAGAGAGAAGTGGGGAGTGCCCAGAGCAGTCTCCATAGTTGTGCATCATTAGTTGTGACACAGTCGCATTCCATACAGATGGATGTGGAGCAGGAACTGAACTGGGGACCTCTCACATGGGAGGCGAGAACCTTCGCAGCCATCTGGTCAGGTATCAGGTGTGCTGTAGTTCAGCATATGGGTTTGCACAGGCCTAGACCAGGATTCGATCACTGGATCTTGTGATGGCAAGACAAGTGCTCAACCTGCTGAGCTATCCCAGCACTTGATAATCCTTAAGTTCCCTTGGGCAGTGCTACCAATTTCTAGGCGAGGGTGTCCATCTCTGCTAGATTCTTATTCATGTCCTTCTATTTCTTTTCCATGATAGACTTTTGAGGTACACCAAACTGTAGGATGTTAGTGATTCTACTATCCCTGATATGCATATCTAATGTCTGTGAAAGGGAAGTGATTCATTACGCATGAGACAAGAGAGCAATTTCTCAGTTCCCAGAAGATTGCAATGTTTAGTACCAAGTGCCAAATGTTTGGTGTTGAAGATGCCGTGCTTGCTTCTGCAGTGCATATATGAGGCCTGTGTGGAAAAAACTCAGCCATAAAGTTGAAGAATCTAAAGCTTAGAATAATTAACAGTTTGTTGAGCTATAATTCACATACCATACAACTCACCCATTTAAAATATACATGCTAGGGGAAGCCAGAATGGCTCATCGAGTTAAGTGCTTGCTTTGCAGCCCCAGGGACCAAGGACCAAACCCTGGCCCCAGCCCGTGTGGACCCATATGCTGAACTGGGATGTGCTTCCCATGAGGGAGGCACCCAGTTCAGTTCTTGCACCCTCGGTTTGGCCCCTGGCTTGAGGGGGTGTGCCTCCCATGTGGGAGGTTCCCAGCTTAGTTCCCACCCTGCACGGCCCCCGCCCACCTGTGTGGAATGAAACCATGTAGAAAACTAACAATGTACACTATGAAGACTGTTTTGGGCCCTGCCTCTGTCAAAAACAATAAAATAAATCTTTAAAAAATATAATAAAATAAAACAAAATATACGAGCTAGTGATTTTTGGTATACTACATTATTAATATTTTTAAATTGTGGTAAAATATATATATATAATATATATAACAAAATTTGCCATCTTTAGCATTTTAAGTGTACAATTTAGTGCCATTGATTGCATACATGATGTTGTGCAGCCATCACCATGATCTATTTCCAAACTTTTTCATCACCTAAACAAAACGCTTAGAATATTGCTATGCCATCATCAAACCTAGACTAAAAAAATGATGTCATCATCCTCTGCCCACGGTTCCCGCTGCACGTGTTCTTACAATTTTCTGCTGCCAGTTTGTACTTGAACTGGGAGCAAGAGGCTGTGGTGACTCCCATCATGACGTCCAGACTCTGTTCTACTCTGCTTCTTTCTAAGCCCAGGGAATGGGCAGCGGGAGCTTTTCTTCTAGAGATCTCAGAGGCAGAGGAAAGGGCACAGGCACGTGGGCCAGAGGCCCTTGGGTATAAGCCCTGAATTCGGCACAAGAGAGTATTCAGCTATTCCTTTTTATCTTCACTCCATATTCCTACTTCCAATGGTGATCATTTTCATGTGCTTGATGTACCTTATTTTATTCTATTGTAAAATGTATACAGTTATTTTGTACTCCTGCACATGTGAGTTGTATAAATTATCTAGGCCTGGACCTATATAAAGGGATAAGGTTTCCCTTCACTGTGTCTAGTTTATTACTGAAACCAACCTTTCTCCCCAATATATCGTCCTAGACACACCTCCCTGACTTGCATTAAGGAAAAATACACATATATCTTTTTATTAATGATCTTCCCTTCCACTATATGTCTTTTATGAGAAGAATATAGCTTACAAGAGAAATTATGTTCCATTCTCTAGTTTCTCTCTCTTTTTTAAATTCTGTGTCACTATTCCAGAGCCTGTGTGTCCCTTAGGGTTCTTGGCTGCAAGCAATGGATAGATGCTGATTGTAACTTAAGAGGAAAAGGAAAGCACTGAACACATTGTTAGCTAGCTCACAAAATTATGGGAAGGCTAGAGGTCCCAGGTGAAAGGAGGCTATGTACTGGGGGTCCTAGAACTTGTCTGGGAAGGTCGCTGTTGCTGCCAAGGAAGAGCAGACTCTGTAACTGCCAGCCCCACCAACACTGCATGTGAGATGGTGCCCTGTCCCCATCATCTTTGAAAACTGGATGTGTTACCAGAATGGATTGCCCCTCTTCCATTGCTTTGGGTCAAATTCTGGGCCTGATCGGCCAAACCTAGGCCTGCAAAAGAAACAGCTGGCTAGTTTTTTTAAGCGTCTAGCGTGGGAAGCAGACCCTATCTTTCACTAAGACTCAAATGGTGAGGAATTCCCCAAACGTAGGAAGACAGTTCAGAGGGTAAGCAGCCAAAGAAGTTACAGATGTTCCCTACAGGTAGGAAGCATCTGGTGTTCTGTACAGATCTGAGTCACAGTTTAATTTTATCCAACTTAGAAAACTGTTATTAAAATAAAAAGATACACTTGGACAATTTCTTCTAGCTAGTTCTTTTAGAGAGGTAAAAGTTCTGATACCAAAACCTCACAGTACTTTTTCATCCAAGATTACATTGTTGTATTTGATATATAACTCTGAAGCAAGTGTTTTCATAGTCAGCTTAATTACAGCTTATCTCTAAGATTCTAATCAGACCCTTATTCTGAACCAATTTATAGTTCTGCAATTTTCAATGTTTGTCTATTGCCTTTCTTTAAATTGGCACTGTTTAATTTTCTTTTTAAAAGTATATAGCTTGTATTGGGGATGTAGGGACAGTTCAGAGGGTTAAGTGCTCGCATTGTAGAGCTGGGATCCGAGGATTAAATCCAAGCCCCAGCCCATGCTGACCCATAGGCTGAACTGGGGTGAGGTGAGCTTTCCTTATGGGAGGCCCTCGCTTCAGCCCCCAGCTCTCGAGGGTGTGCCTCCCATGCAGGCTGCCTCTGGCCAAGTTCCCGCCCTGCACGGCCCCTGTGCACATGTGTGGAAGGAAACCATGTTGAAAATGGATGATGTACAACTGTGGAGACTGCTCTGGGCCCTCCCCCTTCTTTCTGTCTCTCTCTGTCTCCATCTCTCTCTGTCAAAAACAAAAAAATAAATCTTTTTTTTTTAAGTATACAGCTTGTATTAATAAAAGGTGAAAAAAAAATATGTCAGTAGAAGAATGAAGTACATGGGAAAAGTACTTATTTTTGTAACCAAATCCAAGGTTAACAAGGATTTTTATTTGTGAAACAGTTTATCCAGATTGCATTATTTCTCAGCTAAATAGGAGAATCATATTAATAGGTAGTTTGTATTAATTTACTAGTTAGAAGGTTCACTTTATTCTGTGAAGTCTCTAAATGCTAGTCTGCCTCACTGATGTCCTATTTATCTAACATCTTTTTAATGAGTAATGGCATTTGAGCTGTCACTGCTATTTCACATTAAATGTGCCCTCTCATCATTTCCTGTGGCTTTATAGCGAAATATACTATGTTCACTTAATGATTTTGTGTCCCATTTCTGCCCAGAAACCCTCATGAAATAGATAAGAGAGACTCAGAGTAGGAAGCAGTCACTTGCTAATCATTAGAGAACAGTCCATTACAAAATAGGTTGGATACCAGACCTAACAATTTGCATTTTCTTTCAAATTTTAGAAAGTCATGGCCCAGGGTGCAGCCCAGCCCATTTTCATCTCTTCTTAGGCCAGGGAAACGTCTTGGGTCTCCCCAAGCTGGTAGATGTGGAGCGGAGGGAAGGGGAAGCCAGCCAGATGGTAGAGGGAGGGAGAGGAGGATGGGGCTGCTAATTAGCTTTTCTTGCTTCACCAAGAGCCAGTGGCAAGCAGATGGCTGCACCCTTTTTCTGTCCAACAGGCAGCAGCAGTTGATTTTGTGGTCATACAGAAAGCATGTACTTTTTTTTTTTCTCTTCAAAATGTGGAAGTGGTAGAGAATCATACAAAAGGAAAATCTCGGTTTAAATATTATTTGTATCTAAGTAAAATAGATCTTATCTCCTTCCATCTTTTAAAAAAAGATTTATTTGTTGTTTTTGACAGAGACAGAGACAGAGAGAGACAGAGAAGGTGGGGAGGGCCCAGAGCAGTCTCCATAGTTGTATGCCATCAGTTTTCAACGTGGTTTTGTTCCACACAGGTAGGCAGGGCCGCACAGGGTGGGAACTGGGCTGGGGGCCTCCTGCATGGGAGGCACACCCAGTTTAGCATATGGGTCTGCACAAGTTTGGGCCCAGGATTGGATCCTGGGTCCCCAGGGCTGCAAAGTGAGCACTTAACCCGATGAGCCATCTCAGCTTCCCCTCTGTCTTTTGTGATAACAGGATGCCCATTCATATTTTGACAACACCAACTGAAAATGATTTGTTCTATTACAAAAATCAATCCAAACTAATCAAACTGTGCCTGGATCTCTAAAAAATAATTGACAAAGTGATGAAACTGACTATGAAGTCCAAACTCAACAGCCATAGCTTCTTGTGTTTGGAGAGAGGTTGGTATACAGGTAATTATAAAAAGATTCAGAAGAACACATGTCAGAGGTACTCCCATTGGCCTTTCCTTGCCTACTGTCAGTTTCTGTGGGTTGTGGATTGTGTCTTGATCACTTTGTAATTTCTCTTGATTTGACCATAATGATCTTAATGGAAAATAAAACATAGAATCAAGTTGTAGTAAGTCAATCACAATCTGTGCTACTCAATAATCTAATTATTGACTTCATGCCAAGATAAACATTAGTGAGCATGACAGAGTAAAGTATTTAACATTTTGAAAATGCATTAACTGTAATAGGCACAGGTTTTCCTCAGCACTGCTATAGTGCTTATTATGCTGATTTAAATAGTAACTTTCAAAATTGTGAATATTCCAGGGGGATGCTAGGATGCCTCAGTGGGTTGAGCACTCGTCTTGCAGCCCCAGGGTCCGAGGATTGAATCCAGGCCCCAGCCTGTGTGGACCCATATGCTGAACTGGGTTGTGCCCCCAGTTTAGTTCTCACTAGGGCGAGCCTCCTATGTGGGAGGCCCCCAGCTAGTTCCTGCCCTGCGCGGCCCCGCACCAACCTGTGGAGTAAAACTATTTAGAACACTAATGCTCTACAACTATGGAGACTGCTCTTGGTCCTCCCCCTTCTCTCTCTCTCTCTCTCTGTGTCAAAAACAATAAAAATAAATCTTTAAAAAAATTGTGAAGATTCTAATATCTATTTTTGCAGAAGGGAAAGTAGTAAATATTTACTGAACACTGACTATGAACCAGAAACACTTTATATACATAAACATTTAATCTTTCAACATCCCTATAAGGTAGTTTTTTCTCTTTTTTTTATGGATGGGGAAATGAAAGTTCAGAGATGTTACTTAAATTGCTAGAGGTCACATAGTGAATGACTGATCAGGATTCAAACTTGGATATGCATAATTCTTTTTTTTTTTT
>PVKE010039994.1:0-14795 GCA_004027555.1 Craseonycteris thonglongyai
GTCAGAGACAGAGAGAAGGGGGAGGGCCCAGAACAGTCTCCATAGTTGCACATCATTGGTTTTTCCACATAGTTTCATTCCACAGGTGGGTGTGGGGCTGCACAGGGCAGGAACTGCGCTGGGGTCTCGCCCCGGTGAGAACTGAACTGGGGGCACTCCCCAGTTCAGCATATGGGTCCGCACAGGCCGGGGCCGGGATATGAACCTCGGTCCCTGGGGCTGCAAAGTGAGGGCCCAACCCACTGAGCCATCCCGGCTTCCCCAAGGTGACCTCTTTCAATACACACTTTCCAAAACTACAGTATTTTTAATAGTTGACTCATTTTTGTTGGTCACTTTGAATATAGTGATTGAGCTGTTTTGAAGTCCTAACTTCAGTTTATTTCTACAAAAATATCTGATAAATATAAAAGACTTTGAAGCCAATCATTGGCCTTAAACTTTGGAGCAAGAGGGAAACGATAGTCTTCAAAAAATACCTGGACTTCATGTCTAAGTTCAAACATCCATGTAAGTACTTTGCCGCGAGATAGCCGCCTTACCTCCGTATGCAAAAGTAATGTGCTGTGAATGCTGCTCATTTCTTCACACAGCGCTTTAAACAATGTGGAGTTTCATGGTTGTGACTTAATAAAATCTACAACTTTTACAACCTCATCAATAACATCTTTCAGTTCATGAGGAAGAGGCGTGGATGCCAGACTTTGTCTATGAATGCAGCAGTGACTCTATGGTACCTGGGAGCTGCTGCTTTAATTAGGCCTATAAAACAAGCTGACATAGGCTTGCCTCCACAACAATTTGAGCAATTAACGTCCTTTTCAATGAAATAACCACTGATTGCATTAAAAATATCTTTACCTGTGGTATTCTCTGTCAATGGGTAACAAAGCAACAGGTTTTCCTCAATTTCATTTCCTACCAAGTACCTCGCGATGACAAGCAAAATAGATAAATCAGCAACATCTATACTTCCATCGACCTGGATGGAAAAGAATTTACTTTATCTAATTCTATCTACTACTACAGCCTCAACATGTCAGACATTTCCTGAATTTGTCAAGACATTGTATTGCTTGAAAAAGAGATAGTATTGCCTTTGTGAACATGTTCTTCTCCAAACATACAAAAACAGTGTCCGTAATACAAGGAGAAATTAAATCTTCAGCCATGTAGTTTTTACCACATTAGCTGAGTGATAAGCAATACAGTAGGAAGCCTCAACTGCATTCTCATTGTCTGTCTTTCCTGATGTCATGTATGAAGTGACATGGCAGAAGAGCTGGGGGGAAGGGTCCACAGCCACGCCCTCACCACCCATCATTCACTGTGACCTAATTTTGAAGTGTCTCTATTAATGGTGATTCACATTTAACATTTATTGTTCTATAGCTAACGTTTCACATTGTTTAGTTTGCTTGTTTTTTTGTCATTACTGATTATTTTTTGTGTCCCCCTCAACAGCCCAGCATATACCCCCGGGTGTATGCATAGCACCACCACTTGGGAACCGATGTTCTAGACATTTACCAGAGCCTTTTAAAAATACATTTAAAAAAAATTTTAAACAATACCAAAGAGGGGACGTAAAGTTAAATGGAATAAATAAAAAATCTACCCAAGTAAGCTGTTTGGTAGATAACCTAATGACAAGATATTATCGGATAGGATGTAATAAGAATTGCTAATTAGATAATCAGATTAAAAAAATATAACTGGTTCAGTGATTGATCTTTGTATTCTTTTTTCCCCATTTTTAAAAAACATTTATTTTACTGTTTGAGAGAAAGTGAGAAAGTGAGAGAGATAAAGAGAAAGAGAGCCCAGATCAGTCTCCATAGTTGTACATATAGTTGTGACATGGTTTCATTTCACACAGGTGTGCTCAACCCCTGAGCTATCCCAGCATCCCAATCTTTGTACTCGTTAAGCCAAGGATTGGGCAAGATGTAGACCACCAAGCAATTTTGGGGTGACCACCTGAATAATAAAATACACAGCTAGTGCACTGCAGCACTTGCAGCTAATTAGAAGTAGCCTTTGTCCTGAACCCGGCTGCCAGGCCTGCCTTACACGCTTGAGAGTCTCCTGCGGTTCCAAGTCCCTGGCCTCCGGTGAGTCCCCGGATGAGGCGGTGGGACTGGCTCCCGTTGTCCTTACTCTTTAGTCAGTCTCACTGGAGCACCCACGCGGACCCGAACCAGCTTGGAAAAGCAGGAAGGGGATCCTAACACCGATACCATTTCACGGGCATCAAGGCTGGCAAAAGTTAAAAAGTCCGACGATACCAAGTGTGGGGGAGGCTGTGGAGAAACAGTTCTCACAGCTGGTGGGAATGGCAGTTGGTGCAGCCACCAGGGAGATCATGTGGAAGGATGCATGTGTCCTCAGCTGCTGTGAGCACAGATACGATTCTCCTAGAGAACTCCGTATATGCCTGGAGACACTCACAACTGTCCAAAGCAAATTAAGTCTCCATCAGTGTACATCGAGTGTGATAGGTGCAGACACTGGGACATGGCTGCTATAACAAAATGCCACAGACCACATGGTTTATAACCAACAGAAAGTTATTTCTCACAGGTTTGGAGGCTGGAAGCTTCAGACATGAGTGCGCGTGTTGTCAAGTGAGGGATCTCTCCTGCGTGTAGACTTCTCACTGTGCCATCACATGGTGGAAGGGACAAGGGAGCTCCCTGGAGCCCCTTTTATAAGGACAGTAACCCCATCATGAGGTCTCCACACAGATGACCTAAGTACCCCCCCCCCCAAAGGCCCCATCTCCTAACACCATTACCACAGGAGGTTAGGAGTTCCACGTATGAATTTGGGGCACATGAACATTCAGACATGGCAGTAAGGAGGTGTGAGCCACACAAATGACCCACACATCACATGGGTGAGATAAAAGCAGTTGCCATTGATTCCATGTGGCATGCCATCTATCAAAAATTTAAAAACATGTTCACACAAACTTAAAGAAAACTTCAAAGTAAAAGAAACAAAACCAAACACGTGGACAACAGTAATCTAATTCAAAACCAACAATACCAGAGCAATAAACTATTAATAACAGCTAGCTGAGAATAAGGAGATCCTCACAGGGTTTGCAGAAGAAGCTTTATGAATATTTGTATAAAACCAGCCCTTTGATTTTTTAAAAAGATTTTATTGCATTATTTTATTGTTAGAGAGAGAGAGAGAAGGGGGAGGGCCCAGAGCAGTCTCCATAGTTGTACAGCATTAGTTGTGACACGGTTTCATTCCACAGGTGGGCAGGGGCCACACGGGGTGGGAACCACTGAGCTATCCTGGCACCCCAAGAACCAGCCCTTTTAAATGAAAACTTTACACTCAAGTAGCCAGTGTTCAATTGATTTTAGAGATAATACTATGCTATTGGAAGGATCAATCAAGTCAGAAAGACTCACATTCAAAAGCCCACAAAAACCAATTCTCTATAATGATACAAAGGTGTGCCAGGGCATGTTAAATATTAGATTCAGGACCATCTCTGGCAGGGTCCAGGGCAGGAAATTGGGGAGGGGCACGCTGGAGACTTTAATTATAGTGGAAGAGCTGGGCGGTGGGTATTTAGATATTGGTTATACTAGACGTTATACATTTTGCATCTTACATTGTACACAGTAAAGGCTAGAACGTCAAACAAAACTGGGAGTGGTTTGGGATAGCTCAGCAGAGGTTGAGCGCTTGCCTTGCAACTGCAGGTTCTGGGGATCAAATCCTAGGTGCGGCCCATGCAAACCCATATGCTGAACTGTGGCGCAGTGGCAGTGAAAGTTCTCACCTCCCGTGAGGGAGGCCCCCAGTTTGGTTCCCGCCCTGCACAGCCCCATATCCACCTGTGTGGAATGAAAATATGTCTCCACTAATGATGTATAACTATGGAGACTGCTCTGGCCCCTCCCTACCTCTCTCTCTCCTTCTCTCAAATAATAAAATACATCTTAAAACAAAAACAAACAAAAAGAGCTGGGACTGGTTCGAGGAACAACAGATGAGTAGCTGGCCAGCCTTACATTTTTTACCAAATGGGGTCAGCCACTCAGCACAGGCCAAACTTGGGGTCATGGGAGAATCCCAGTTTGGAGTTGATGAGCATGGAACTACTTTTATCCTCTCAGCAGATATGTTAATGTAGAAATCTAGGTCCAGGCACCAAAGCTCTATTATTTTGGAGAAGAGTTTTCAGAGACTGAATAACTGTACAACAGCTCTTGGCTGATAGCACCTGGCCCAAGGACTCCAGTCTTTTAGCAACGCTTAGCAAATTAAGAGTGAAAGCTGGATTTTTGGAAGTAGGTTATTAACTCTATTTCTTGGAGTATCACCATAAAAGGTATATCTGTCTAAATATGAATAATTGTCTAAAAATTGAGATCAGCATCCATGTCCACAAGTCAACGACAGTTAACCCCAGGTCCATGATCTTTGTAGACCACAGAAATTAACAAGAGAGCGAGATTACATGCGCCAACGTGGAAGGGTGGCCAGGATATGGAGTGAACTAACAAAAGCAAGTTTCAGCAGAGGTCGCAGGTATCATAAATTCCCCAAAGTGAATTGCTGGGTTAAAAGATGGGTGCATATACGCTCATGGGGGCAGGGGCTATAATCAAAACACGAGAAATAAAAAGTGTTGGCAAGAATTTGGAGAAATTGAAAACCTTGTGCACTATTGGTGGGAATGTAGAATGGTGTAGTTGCTGTGAAAATGGTTTAGTGGTTCCTCAAAAAGTTAAGCATGCAATTACCATATGACACAGCAATATGACACTTCTAGGTATATGCCAAAAGAATTGGAAGCAGGGAGATGAACAGGTAACTGCACACTCATGTTCATAGCAGCATTATTCACAATAGCCACGAGGTGGAAACAACCCAAGTGTCCATTGACAGATGACTGGAAACACAAAATACTAATATATCTACAAAGTGAAATATTATTCAGCATTAAAAAGGAAGAAAATTCTGACACATGCTACAACATGGATGAACCTTGAGGACATTATGCTCAGTGAAAGAAGCCAGACAAAAAAAGGACAAATATTGAATTCACGGGGAAGCCGGGATGGCTCAGCGAGCTAAGCACTTGCTTTCCAGCCCCAGGAACCAAGGATCGAGTCCTAGCCAAGGCCCTGGCCCATGCGGACCCATATGCTGAACTGGGGCATGCCTCCCATGCGGGAGGCCCACAACCCGGTTCCTGCCCTGCGTGGCCCCCGCCCACCTGTGTGGAACAAAACCATGTTGAAAACTGATGGCGTACAACTATGGAGACTACTCTGGGCCCTCCCCCTTCTCTCTGTCTCTCTCTGTGTCAAAAGCAATAAAATAAATCTTAAAAAATATATATTGAATTCACTTATAAGAAGTACTTAAGTGTCGTCAAATCGTGGAGACAGGTCTCAGAATGGTGGGTACCATGGGCGGGGGCAAGGGGAACGGGAAGTGAATGTTTAATGGGGACAGAGATTCAGATTTACAAGATGAAAAAAGTTCTGGAGATGGATGGTGGTGATGGCTCCACAAAAATGTGACTATGGTAAATTTCATATTGTGTGTATCCCCTCCCACACGTGTGTACAATTGTCATTTTGGTCAACACGGCTATTCCCCTATGGGGATCAGCTGTTCTTCCCTCCCACCAGCAGGGTATGCGACTGGCAGTTAGTGGTCCGGCAGCCTGTACCACTGAGCCTATCATCAAGCTTTGGATTTCACCAGTATGATCATTTTAAAGAGGTAGTTTTAATTCTCATTTCTTTTATGAGTGAGGTTGAGCATCTTCTAATAGGTTTAAAAGTCATTAGCATTTTGATGTTTGGTTTCATTTTGCTTTCTGTGAAGTGACTGATCATATTCTTTGCTCTTTTCCTCTTTGGTTGTTAATATTTATTTACTGATGAGAACTCTTCATATTAGAATGTAGGCTTTCCCCTGTGGCCTGAGTTGTAAATATTTTTCCCAGTTTATTGACTTTAGTCACACAAAAAAGTTTATTCCTATGTAGCAGATGAATTTATCAATATTTTATCTTTTAGGGATGCCAGGATAACTCAGCAGTTGAGTGCTTGTCTCGCAATCATGAGGTCCAGGGTTTGATTCCCGGTCCCAGCCCATGCAAACCCATTTGCTGAACTGTGGGGCAACTGGTAATTAGTAACCACTGGAATGGCACGGTGGCGAAGATTCTCTCACATGTGTGAGGTCCCCAATTCAGTCCCTGCCCCATACAGCCCCACTCCACCTGTGTGTAATGAAACCACGTCACAACTAATGATGTACAACTATGGAGACTGCTCTGGGCTCTCCCCTCTTCTCTCTCTCTCTCCTTCTCTCAAATAATAAAATAAACCTAAAAAAAAATTTTTGTCTTCTAGCTTTAGATTCATAGTTAGAAAACCTTTTCCCATGCCAAATTTAGAAAGGGATTTTTCCAAGTTTCTTCAAATAATTGTACCATTTCCCATTCTCCACTTAAGTTTTTAAATAATGTTAAAATACACATAAAATTTACCATCTTATAGGAGTCCCATTCAGTAGCATTAAGCACATTCACATTGTTATGTCTCCACCTTTATCTCCAGAACTCTCTTCATTTTGCAAAACCAAAATTCTGTCCCCACTAAACACTCAGTCCCCTTCCTCTCCCCCTGGATCCACCCTTCTTTCCATCTCAGTGAATTTATCTCCTGTAGGAACCTCATGTAAGTGCAAACATACAGTATTTGTCCTTTTGTGTCAGTTTTTATGCCTGGTATCTTCATTAAAGCTGTTTTTAAAAATAGGTTTTAGTTTTAGGTTTATACAAAAAATAAGCACATAGTACAGAAATTCCCCACAGACTCCCCTACACCTACCCCTAGTTTCCCCTACTAACATCTTGCTTTAGTGGAGAACATTTATTACAACTGATGAACCAATACTGATACATTATTATTACCAAACGTCCACAGTTTACATAGGGATCAACTCTCTGTGTTGTATATTCTGTAGGTTTGGACAAATGTAAAAGTACACTTATCCACCATCTGATATTATACAGAAAAGTTTTACTGCCCTAAACATCCTCTGTGTTCCATCAGCTCATCCCTCTCCACCCAAACCCCTGGCAACCACTGCTCTTTTTACTGTCTATAGTTGTGCCTTTTCCGGAATGCCATATAGTTAGAATCATATAGTACGTAGCCTTTCAATTAGCTTCTTATAGTAATATGCATTTAAAGCTCTTGCATGTCTTTACATGGCTTGATCACTCAGTTTTTAAAATCACTAAATACATTTCATTACCGTAGTTGAATTACCAGTTTATTCACCTGTTGGATATCTTATGGGTGCCCGTGGAGCTGACGAGTGTGTGGCACTAGGTGACCACCAGAGGGCGACAGACCCCCACCTTTTCTCCCGTGGCGTGACCACCAGCCACCTCCTGGTCCGTTCTAATCAGTGCACTGTTCCCTGCATTAAGGTTGATCTGGTCTTTGCCTGGAACTAGGATTGATTTGGAAATCACTTGGAGGAAAAATTAAGTTGGATTTGCTTTCTTTGGAATAAAATCCAGGGTTTCATGACTAGATATTTTCTTTGGAATTTATGTGTTTGTGTGGGGGGGGTAGAGGGGTGGTTCTTGCTTCAGCATTCATGGGGCTTGTCCAGAATCCAGAATCTTGCCCTGAAAGAAGAGCCTGATGGACCTTCCACCTGTGAGATGAGCAGGGAGGAAAAGCAGCCCCAAGTTGTGATTTCCCATGAGTGCAATGCCACCAACCTCTTGTGTTGGATGCTTGCGTCTGGTTGGATGAGAAATCAGGGGCGGAGCAGAAAAGGAGATGGCTTGGGAACTGTGTGGGTTTGCTCTGTTCTGAGGGGACCAGAGAGGACGTCTTCCTCCATCTGGTCATCATGTTGAGAGGGTGCTGCCAGCTGCAGATGGAGCTTCCTTCCCATGTGTGTGCAGACCTCCTAACTGTGTGCAGGTGTGACAGGCCACCACAGCAGTGACTCATCTTGTTTACCCTGTGTTGTCAGGCTCTGGAGGGAAGATATTGCCTGTTCCCTAAATAGTGATTGAAGTTTTTTAAAGAATTTATTTTTACTGTTTTTGACAAAGAGAGAGAGACAGACAGAGAGAAGAGGGAGAGCTCAGAGCAGTCTCCATAGTTGCATGTAATCAGTTTTCTACATAGTTTCATTCCTCAAGCGGGTGCAGGGCTGCACAGGGCAGGAACCAGGCTGGGGTCTCGCCCCGGTGAGAACAGAATTGGGGGCACACCGCAGTTGAGCATATGGGTCAGCACAGGCCAGGACCGGGATTCGATCCTCCAACCCTGGGGCTGCAAGATGGGCGCTCAACCTGCTGAGCCATCCCAGCATCCCCAATACTGATCAGCTTTTTTTAGAAATATATATATATATATTTACTTTATTGTTTTGATAGAGAGACAGAGAGAAAGGCGAAGGCCCAGAGCAGTCTCCATAGTTGTATGTCATCAGTTTTTGACATGGTTTCATTCCACACAGGTGGGCAAGGGGTGGGGGGTACTGCACAGGACAGAAACCAGGCCAGGGGCCTCCCACATGGGAGCTCACCCTAGTGAGAACCAAACTGGGAGCACACCCCAGTTCAGCATGTGGGTCCACACAGGCCAGGGCTGGGATTCGATACTTAGACGCTGGGGCTGCAAAGTGAGCACTTTAACCCCCTGAGCCATCCTGGCTTCCCCCTGATCGATTTTTAAGAATGTGTTTAGGGGAAGCCGGGATGGCTCAGTGGGTTAAGTGCTCACTTTGCAGCCCTGGGGACCGAGGATCAAATCCCGGCCCCGGCCCGTGCGGACCCATATGCTGAACTGGGGAGTGCCCCCAGTTCAGTTCTCACCGGGGCAAGACCCTGGCCCAGTTCCTGCCCTGTGCAGCCTCGTGCCCACCTGTGGAGTGAAACTATGTGGAAAAACTGATGATGTGCAACTGTGGAGACTGTTCGGGGCCCTCCCCCTTCTCTCTGTCTCTGTATCTCTCTCTCTCTCTCTCTCTGTCAAAAACAATAAAAATAAATCTTTAAAAAAAAAAAAAAGAATGTGTTTATTAAGGGTTTAGGATGATAAGGGGCATGTATTTATACCCACAAATAAATTTTTAATTAGTAATTCATGATGAATTATTACACATTAAATCCAATTGGGGGGAAATAGGGTGTTTAATGCTACTTAGTGTTCTCATGGAAACCTGAGTGAAGTTGGAACTCTTAACTCTTTTTCTTTTTTCTTTTTTTTTTAATAATACATTTTTTATACCATTTATTTATTTATTTTTGACAGAGAGAGAGAAAGAGAGAGAGACAGAGAGAGAGAGAGAGAGAGAGAGAGAGAGAGAGAGAGAGAGATACAGAGAGAGAACTGAACTGGGAGAGCTCCCCAGTTCAGCACATGGGTCCGCACGGGCCTGGGCCGGGATTGGATCCCTGGTCCCTGGCGCTGCAAAGTGAGCGCTTAACCCACTGAGCCATCCTGGCTTCCCCTCTTAACTCTTTTTCATTCCTTATTTCCTGGTCTCTCTCCCTCCTCCTTTTTAAGGGAAATGACATCAACTCATTTTCATGAATACAGAGCAACCTGGGCAAAGATAAATTAACCCTAAAGGGGACTTTTAAAAAACCCAGCTCAAAAAACAAACAAACAGGGGAAGCCGGGATGGCTCAGTGGGTTAAGCGCTCGCTTTGCAGCGCCGGGGACCAAGGATCGAATCCCGGCCCCGGCCCGTGCGGACCCATATGCTGAACTGGGAGCTCCCCCAGTTCAGTTCTCTCTCTGTCTCTGTATCTCTCTCTCTCTCTCTCTCTCTCTGTCAAAACTAATAAAATAAATAAATTTAAAAAATAATAATAATAAAAAAACAGGGAAAAGCCGGGACGGCTCAGCGGGTTGAGCGCTCACTTTGAGGCCCCGAGGACCGAGGATCGAATCCCGGCTCCGGCCCAGGCAGGACCCACATGCTGAACTGGGGAGTTCCCACAGTTCGGTTCTCTAGCTGTCTCTGTCTCTGTCTCTCTCTCTATCTGTCAAAAGTAAAACAGAAATAAATATGCACTGAAGACAAAAAGATAATTTCTCTCTATAAATGTGAAAAGATATAAAAAAAAATAAATAAATAAAATAAAAATAAAAAAAAAATAAAAAAACAAAAAACAAACAAACAAACAAAACCCCCCAGCTCCCAGCCATGCCCATTGTATTTGGGTTCGTTAGACCTCGCATGACATTTTGCCTAGATCACTGCCTGCCTCCAGAAGCCAGGTGGACTAGGGGAGATTACTGGGGAGCCCAGGCTGGTGACCTTGGCTCTGGTACAGAGCTGGACTTGGTCCCAGGCAGGTGGAATGGAACATGCATTTTGTACAAATAAATAGCCTTAAGTTTTTAAAAGTTTTTAAGTTTTTTGGAAAAATTCAGCAGTAAGTACAGAGTTTCCATATACATCCCTTTTCTCCATCCCAATTTCTCCTTATTAACATCTTGCATTAGTTATAAAGAATGAACCAATATTGATACACTTCTCATATTAACTGAAGCCCACAATTCATATTAAGCTTCACACTTAGTGTTATACAGTTCTGTGGGTTTAGTGTATTATATAATGACATGCATTCATCATCACAGTATCATACAGAGTAGTTCACGGCCCTAGAAGTCTCCTGTGCTCCACCAGTTCATTCCTCCTCCCTGAACTCCTGAAAAATACTGATTTTTAAAAAAGTTTTATTTTATTGTTTTTGACAGAGAGGCAGAGACAGAGAGAGAGACAGAGAGAAGGGGGAGGGCCCAGAGCAGTCCCCATTGTTGCACGTCATCAGTTTTCGACATGGTTTCATTTCACACAGGTGCGCGGGGGCTGCACAGGGTGGGAACTGCTGGGGGCCTCCCGCATGGGAGGCACACCCCCTCAAGCCAGGGGCTGAACCGGAGGTGCAAGAGCCAAACTGGGGGCGTCCCGCATGGGAAGCACACCCCAGTTCAGCATATTGGTCCACACGGGCCAGGGCCAGGGCCAGGGATTCAGTCCTCGGTTCCCGGGGCTACAAAGCAAGCACTCAACCTGCTGAGCCATCCTGGCTTCCCAATACTGATCTTTTATACTCTCCATAGTTTTGTCTTTTTCCAGAATGTCCTAGGGTTGGAATCATATACTGTGTAGTGTTTTCAGGTTGGCTGCTTTCACTAAGCAATATGCCTTTAAGTAAGGTTCCTCCATGTCTTTTCATGGTTTGACAGCTCCGATTTGTTTTCTTTTTAGTTCTCACATACTTTTCTGTTAATTGTGGTGAGATATACATAACATTTACCATTGTAACCATTTTTAAGTGTCCATGTCAGTGGCATTTACACTGTTGTACAGTACCATCCATCTCCAGAACTCTTCTGATTTTCTTAACTGACATTTTGTGTCCACTAAAGATATCTCTTCTTCTTTTTTTTTTCCAATTTAAAAAATTGTGGTAAAGTACACATATCATAAAATTTACCATCTTCACCATTCCTGAGCATACATTTCAGTGGTATCAAGCATGTTCAAGTGGTTGTGCAACCATCAGCACCATCATCCATCTACAGAACTTTCTCATTTTTCAAAGTGAAACTCTGTCCTCATTAAACACTCACTCCCCAACACCTTCCCCCAGCCCTGGGCACCCACGTTCCCTAATGTGATTCCTTTAGGGAACTCATATAAATGGAATCATACAGTATTTGTCCTTTTGTGACTGGTTTATTTCACTGAGCATAAAGTACTTAAGGTTCATCTATGTTATTGCACATGTCAGAATTTCCTTCCTTCTTAAAGCTGATCGATAAGGAGGAACTTAACCTCTGTCACATTGCTATTTGTTTTCTATATACTGTATAGTTTTGTCTATATACCTTATTCCCTGCAGTACTGTCTTCTTTTGTTTTTATTAATAGTTAATTGATTGTAGTGAAACATTTAGATTCCTTTCTCATTTCCTCTTGTGATGGTCTATAGCTATTTTCTTTGTGGTTACCATGGGGATTATATTTAACATCCTAAAGATATAGAACTGTAATTTGGATTTATACCAGCTTCATATCAATAACATATGAAAACTCTGCTTCTTTACATTTCTATCTCCACTTTCAGTTGTTGGTGTCAAAAAATTATAAAATTATATCTTTATACATAGTGTGCCCAAAACCAATAAACAATTAGTTTTTAAAATGTATTAGTCTCTTACATTATATATAAAAATGTGGAGTTACAAACCAACATTATAATAATATTGGCTTTTAGGCTAATAAAATTTTTTTTTATTATTGTTTTTGACAGAGAGTGAGAGAGAGAGAGAGAGAGAGAGAGACAGAGACAGAGAGACAGAGACAGAGAGAGACAGAGAGAGAACCAAACTGGGGGCACTCCCCAGTTCAGGATATGGGTCCACACGGGCCGGGGCCAGGATTCGATCCTCGGTCCTCGGCGCTGCAAAGTGAGCGCTTAACCTATTGAGCCATCCTGGCTTCCCCTAATAAATAATTTAAAAAAATGAATTAGCCTCTTAAATCACATAGAAAACAGTGGAATTACAAACTGTTGTTAAAATAATGCTAGCTTGTCTAGTTGTTACCAATCAATGTCACCCCAATAAATTTAACAATAAAAAATAATAATAATGAAATAAAACACCCCCCCTCCAAAAAAAATGCTAGCTTATATAACTGCCCATGGACTTACCTTTGTTGAGCTCTTGTTTCTCCATGTGTCCTTTCATTTCACTCTGCAGGATGACCTTGAGCGTATCTTGCAGATCTAGTGACAACAAACTCCCCCGGCTTGTTTATCTGGGGATGTCTTCATTTCTCTCTCACTTTTGGAAGGACAGTTTTGCCAGATACAGGATTTCTTTTTTTTTTTTTAAGATTTATTTTATTGTTTGAAAGATGGTGAGAGAGAGAGGGAGAGAGAGAGAGGGAGAGAGAGAGAGAGAGAGAGAGAGAGAGAAGGGGGAGGGCCCAGAGCAGTCTCCACAGTTGTACATCATTAGTTGTCACATGGTTTCATCCCACATGGATGTGGGGCAGTGTGGGGCGGGAACAGAACTGAGGGCCCCCTCAGTTCTGCATGGGAGGCAAGAGCATTCACCTCTGAGCCATCTCGGTAGTTACCAATTGCACCACAGTTTAGCATATGGGGTTTGCAAGGGCCAGAGCCAGGAATCGAACCCTGGACCCTGTGATTGCCAGACAAGTGCTCAACCACTAAGCTATCCTGGCATCCCCCTGGTTTGCCTTTCTTTTCTTTTTTAAAGATTTATTTTATTGATTTTGACAGAGACAGAAACAGAGAGAAGGGGGAGGGCCCAGAGCAGTCTCCATAGTTATGTCATCAGTTTTCGACATGGTTTCATTCCACACAGGTGGGTGGGGGGCTGTGCAGGGTGGGAACTGGGCTGGGGCCTCCCGCAGGGAAGGCATGCCCTCTCGATCCAGGGGTTGAACTGGGTGGTGAGAACTGAACTGGTGGTGTTCCCGCATGGGGAGCACACCCTAGTTTAGCATATGGTTCTGAACGGGCCAGGATCAGGATTCAGTCCTCAGTCCCCAGGAATGCAAAGTGAGCACTTAACCTGCTGAGCCATCCCGGCTTCCCCATGGTTTGCCTTTCTTGATAGTACTTGTTAATGTTCTCTCTGTCCGTCTCCCATACCAGATGAAGGTCTGAAGGATCAGGAATCTGTCTCTTTTGTTCACTACCACCTGTCCAATGCCCAGCATGTAGCACATACTCAGTCAATGTTATAGACTATATATTTGTGTCTCCCCCAAATTCATATGTTGAAATCTTAACTCTCAATGTAATGGTATTAGGAAGTGGAGCTTTTCGAAGGTGATTAGGTCGTGATGGTGGAGCTCTTACAGATGGGACTAGTGTAAGGCGACCAGACGTCCCGCTTTTGGCAGGACAGTCCCGATTTTTAACAATTTGTCCCGCATCCCGCAGCATTTTAAAAAAGTCCCGATTTTTGGAAAGAATGCATGACAAGCTAGGGAACGGCGGGAGATAGACCAAATTTTTAATCAAGGACCAGCCCCCCCCCCCCCCCGATCAATGGTGTCCCACTTTACCAATGTTAAAATCTGGTCACTAGTGCCCTTATAAAGGGATCCCAGAGAGCTCTCTTGCTCTCTCCACCAGATGAGGACACAGTGAGATGCCCCTCTATTAACCAGGGAGTGAGCTCTCACCGGACATCAAATTGGCTGACACCTTGATCTTGTACTTCCCAGCCTCCAGAGCTGAAATAACTTTCTGTTGTTTATAACCCACTCAGTCTATGGCATTCTGAACAAAGGTAGTCATTATTTGTAGTTAAATGCATGAATTTATACCCTGCACCCTATGTTTCATAGAGAGGGCTTTGAGGTGACCTAAATGACAGCCTAATTTGCAGCAAATGGAAAATCCTGTCCAACCATTGAGCAATGAATGAGTCTTACTAGATCTCAGGCATTAGATCCTGGTGGCCATAGATTATATTTAGGCTTCTTGCCATCATAATGCTACTTTTCCCCCGTCAAAGAGTAAGATTCTTTTTATTTTTATTTATTTATTTATTTATTTATTTTTATTTATTTTTTAACTTCAGGATTTCTCAGAGCCTTTATTTTTTATTTATTTATTTATTATTATTATATTTTATTGTTAAATTTAATGGGGTGACATTGGTTGGTAACAATTAGATAGTTTCCCGATGTACAACTCCACAT
>PVKE010039995.1:0-14781 GCA_004027555.1 Craseonycteris thonglongyai
GCTACCGCCCACAGTTCTCATTTGGTCTTCTGTCCACCCCCGCCCCATCCCCACATAGTGTCAATTTTATCAAAGATTTTTTTTAAATAGGCTTCCATTTAAATTCTACCTCTGAAGAAGCCAACTTTTAATTCCAAAAGGAAGTTGCCAAAAATATACATAAACCTCTAAGTTCCTTAAGGAGATTCACAGCTTGTGTTAAGGCTGTTCCTTTCCAGTCTCCATGATGAATATGTGTGTGGAGAGCGCCCTGCCCAGCAGATCCCTGCCCTCCACACCCCCATCCTTCCTCCTCCAGCTTCTAGTCACGCCCAGAGGCTGATATTCCTGGGCGTGTTACTATGGCTACCTATTCTGGATAGTCTCTGTGGGCTTTTAACAGCCATCCCTTTAGTTATTTTGTAACATTTTTTTTGTGTGTTTTTACTGCCTTGAGTATTTTTGTTTGTGTGTGTGTGTTTTGTTTTTTTGGTGGTTTTTTTTTGGCTCTTATTACTATGAAACATAGTTGGACTTTTTAAAATGAGGTTTTGAAGGATCTTGTTGTGTTGGTTTTGTTTTTAGGACGAAAGGAGGCAGAAAAGGTATTAATTAGCGAAAGATAGCTTGGTACAAAGATGTCAACTGGAGACCTAGATGAAATGTCCTTCTTGATCTAAATCGCGTGTTCTCAAACTGTTTCCTGAGGCTGCCCTTGCATTCCCTAGAAATATCTCCAGGTTGGTTTGCAGAGTTATGGGAAAAGAGAGAACACTGGACCAAAGTACACGCTCACCACCACAGAAATCACAGGCACTCCACTTTCTGTTGGTGTCACATGCTGTTTGACATTCCACAAAAGACCCGAGTTACAGCTTACAATTTAAATAATGGGTTGAAAGCCAGCATTTAGTGTGGATCAGATGCTGCAAGTCACCAACCAATTTTCTACTGCATGTATTTCCACGTACATCACTTGAACATCTTTGACTAAAGATTTTCTCTGGTTGCAGGAGCCTGCTCACCACACAGGCTGCCTAGATGTGCCAGGCACGTAACAGCTCCTGGGAGCAGCCTTCCACCACAGCCTGATGCCAGTGCATGTACAAATGCTTCAGCTCCCTCACCTCTCAGGTGGGACATCTCTAAGACAAGCAGTGGGCCCTGCCTCCCAGGCTTCCCCTGAGGGATTTGGCTCCAGGTGCCCACAGAGCTATGCAGTCGGATATTACACCACCTATTTGCTGTTCTCCCTCCCATGCCTGACCTCCCTACCAACATTTCCTGGGCTCCTTTCTGAGATAAACTACTTGTATCAGATTCTCACCTCAGGGTCAGTTCTGGGGCAACCCAAACCAAAGCATAGCTTAATTCTGTTCAATTCACAGAACAGCAGGTATTCAGAGAAAAAATTATTATACTTTTTTCCTATAAATTTACATTTTTATTTCTCTTTAAAAATAAAGTTAAACCCAGTTATTTCTAATGATTGAGTAATGAAAGGAGAATGTCTTATTGAGGGTATAAGCAATTCTAGGCTCTGTGCCAAAAGCAACAAGTCAGTGATAGAAACACCTCCATGTAACTAGTGAGTACGTTCTGTGATCCTCAATTGATTCCTTTCTTATAGGCTAGTGGTCCTCAATAATATATATTGATGGTTATACATCAAGTGATTACATGAAAATTAATAATGTATATAAATCATACCAAACATATAGCTTAATGCAGAGTTCAAGTACTGTGACTATACTTTATCAAATACATGCCATTTGATCAATATTATCTAGTATATTTCTTTAGTTATGTAAATTGGGAGATTATATGAATTCTCTACCTTTCTGAATAAAGAGATAAGTGTGCAGTAGAAGGGGCTAAATATATTTTCAAAACATTCTGCATTTTTCTTTCTTTTCAATAATGGATTCTTGTGGCCTCAATACTCTTCACCTTATTTATAATCACATGTGAAATTGTGAGGCCTCTTCCCCTCTCATGTTGCAGGTTTCTTAGCAACCAGATCTTGTCCTGTCCTTAACTTCCAATCTGTGAAAGGTATAGAAGAGAGAGGCTGGAGGCACAAGAGGAGAGACAGTAAGACCAAGGCTACTCGCCTCTTCAGAGTATATAAAGCCATCTCCTCCCAGGACCTTATCAAAATTGACCACTTTCAAGTAAGCAGCAAAGCAGTAGTTGCTGCCTCTGCTCATTCTCATGAATTAAAGAGGTGATCTTCGGAGAATTTGCTAGACTGTTCTCACTAATGGCCACAATGAACGGCTTTCCCATATCCATGCTCATTCCCCTGTGACTTTGTCATACCTACACCTTCTGACTCTGGGTTCCACCTAGTCATTTGCTTTCACCAATAAAATTCATCAGATGTGATTTTATGCAGTTCAGAGCATTTGCACTACCCCTTGGAACTCTGTCTCTCTGATGAAAATGAACTCAGAGACCACATGGAAGAGATCCAAAATGCTCTAAACCAACACCCAGCCAACTGCCTGAACCAGTGCTGACTATAGGACCAGGGAACAAACCAGATCATGATGGAGCCTAATGAGGCCTGTCTGAGGCCTGGAGAATTTCTCAGCTAAACCTAGTCCAACTTACATAATTATGAGCTAAATGATTAGTTGTTCTCTTAAGACACTTACGTATGGAATCACTTGTTATGCCACAATAGCTAACTAGTACTACTTCCTTATTCTGAAAGAAACTCAAGAAAACATATTTAACACTAATGGTTTTTTAGTGCCTATAGGACCAAGTCAAAGCACCCTAGCTTTACACAGAAGAAATTTCCAGTTTGGCTTCTACTTATCTTTACAGTCTCATATTCACCTCACAAAAAAACACCAATAAACCATAAACCAAAAACCAATAAACATGCCTTAATAAAGGTTTCGCCATGCTTTGAAAAAGCCCCCCTGCCTTTTCTTGTGAAATAATAATAACATAGCAACAACATTTATTTAAAGTGTATTATGTATTAGGTACTGTTTTAAGAATTTTACAGTGATTATTTCATTACATTTTCACACTTCTATGAAAAAGTGCTATCATTATTTTGAGTTTATAGATGAGAAAACAGACATACAAAATTCAAATAATTTGTTCAAAGCAATGCAGTGGTTGAGCAGGGATTCAGCCCTAGAATATCCACCTTTAGATGTCAAAGATTTGTTTAACCATCACCTTCTCTTACTCTGTGCTGGGTACTCTCATTTCAAAACCTAGCTTCCCTGCCAGAGCCACCCTTATATAGCCCTCACTGGGTCCTACGCAGCAAAGATCTTTGCATACATTGAGTATTTAACCTACTCAGCAGCCTATAGCTATTATTCGCCGTCATTTTCCCTACTTTATAGAGAAAGAAACTGAGGCACACAGAGGTAAAGTTACTTGCTCAATGTCACACAACATGTTAATGTCAGAACCTTCATTCCAACAGAGTGTGTCTTGCTCCAGAATGCACACTCTGTACCACCACACACTGTCGTCTCTCCTGTTACCTGCTCACTTCAGGGACAGCCTTCTGTTGCATCTCCAGGGACTTCTACTTTCCCTCCTTCTCCCACATCTTCTTATACACACCACGGTCCGAGCTTTTGTGTTTTTTCCAAAATTTAACTTTCTGACTGTTCATCTTCTCCTGAAAGAATTGGCTCTGAAAACTTAGGCACTTTATTTGGATTCATAAAAAATAATAGCGTTCCCTTTGGGAAGAGAATCTTCCCATCACTCTTGTCTAATGGGAAACCATAGATTGCACATTCACATCCACAAGGACAAGGATCACGGAGTGGATATTGGTGATGTGTTGCACAAAAGCCCTCCTTGGGCTGGTGCACCCATGTCCCAGCCACGGGAGCATGACATGCTATCAGTTCACATCTGCCTTCTTATTCAGAGGATTGCACTTTCTTTGGATGACTAGCCTGGAAGTTTCCACCAAAAAATGACTGAGTAATGTGAAGGCTCAAAATACTTCCCCTTGCCTTATGCAGGGACAGCTCTGCAGTGAGATACAGCTGCAGCTAATATCCAGAGTCCACATCTTATCTTGGCTCTTCTCCCTCCCCACCCTGTACCCCTCACTGCTTTACGAGTTTGTCTTAAAGTCCTTGCTCAATAAATGTAAGAGAATCTTCAACTCAGGCTCTGCCTTTAAGGAATTCAACCTAAAACAGGAGCCTATAAAAATAAGAAGCAATTTTATTGTGGATAAAAGTGGTGTTTATTCAGGGAAAGTGCTGTTTATTTATTTATTTGTTTGTTTGTGTATTTATTTGCTGATGTGGTTGTTTCTAACCTCTGAGGTTAAAAATATGTATATTTCCAAGCAAAATTAATCCTGTATCTGCTCTTACAGAAGATAGAGTAGCATTAACTGCTTTAACAAGCAACTCTAAAAATGCAGTAGGTCAAATAAGGTAAAAGGTTGTTTCTCTTTTATGTGTCAGTTGGGGTTACAGGTTATTGGGTCACTTGACTCCACACAATCATAGAGACTTGGGCATCTTCTCGTATTTTCCACCATGCTCTAGTTAGGGTGGTATCCTTTTCTGAGCATCAAAAGCCGTGGTACAGAACCTGGTTTACAGAAAGTAATAAAGAGTATGAAAGAAATGTATCAGCTCATCTAAAGGGTCTGTTCTGTAGTAACGCCACTTCTGGTCACATTTCATTGGTGGGAACCAAGTCACCACACCCAGCTATACAGAGGGTGAGTACTGTATTGTAGCTGGTCAGCCAAGTAGCATTATATTATTGCAGGAAAAAATTTAAAAAGGAGAATGGATTTTGGTGAAGAGTCATCAATGCCTGCCATATCTTATTATTAGTTTTACATTGGCTCACTACCTTTTCTAAAATTCAAAATAAAGAAAAATGAGGATACATGAAGCAACATTTTAAATTAACTGCAGTCTGTCTTTTTGTAACTCCAAAGTTCGAAGCACCTGTTTTAGAAAATTTCTTGACCTCATAAATGTGTCTATTGTAGGAAATGATGTTTTCTCACAAATTGTACTTGGTTTTAATCAAGTTGTAAATGAAGTCACTACTTCTTTTTGTTTGTTTGTTTGTTTGTTTGTTTGTTTATTCCATCTTTTATATCAGGGCTGCTCAGTAGAATTTTTTGTGATGATTGAAATGTTCTATATTTGTGCTGTTTAATACAGTAGATACTAGATTCCTGTGATTGTTGAATGTTTAAAATGAGGCTAGAAAGACTGACAAATTGAATTAAAATGTTTACTTAATTTTAATTCATTGAAATATAAAGCACTCCATTTGGCTAGTGGCTATTAGACAGAGCAGCTCTAAATAACATATAATACTTCTGGTGAGAGAGAGAACAGTCCAGTTTGCCTTTCAGCTCTTACCAGATTTGTATTGATGGTTTCTCTAACAGCTTCTGATCCAAATGTAAGACAAAGCTTCTTCACATTGCATTATCTTCGCTGCTATATTTCAGCATCAGGCAGAGCATTGGGCACACAGTAGGCTTTTAATAAATATTCACAAAGAAATAAATGAATGAATGGAATGTGGTCTGTCCAGCTGAGAGAGGTCTGCTATGCATACTATGATTTGACCTCGCTTCTAGTTCCGAATATTTTGCAATGCAACTAATCAACAATGGAACAATAATTTATATGGATAATGCATCAATGTGATATAGTTTTTTAGATTGAAACAATTATTGGACCAAATATATCATGACTATAGTGTCTTCTGGCTATACATTAGCAATTATATACAAAGAACTTACACTCCAAATAAATTCTTTATACTCAGATATTTGCATCTCTCCCATATAAGCAACATACCATCCTTCAGTTGACAATTGTATACTACTTTACTAGAATGGCAATGCAGTCAAGTACCAGAAATCATAAACACATTTGCCATCTGGAGTCAAAATGAATGTAATTTATCCAAGTCTGGGTTATTCAGAGTTTAAACTCAGTCAACTTATGGACAGATACAGAGCCATCATTTCACAAATGTTGGCCAAGTTAGTCACAGAGCTGTTAGCACACGTACTTTACAGTCAATTCTACTTTGTAGAGCCGCCAATGTTCCGTGGAATTTTTACATTTTGCTGAACATCATGAAATAAGTCATCCTTGCTAAGACACTCTGATTTGGAGATAAACTCCTGGTTATATAGATGGAGACAGCAGCAGGGTTATTTTTTTTCTCTTTTCCCCCTCTTCAAACTGGTATAGCTTTACACAACAATACACGAGTATACTTACAGATAAGATTAAAAACGAGCTTCCATGCTACCTCACGTACCTCCTGGATCCAGCATGGATAAAAGGAAGGCCCTTTACCAAACAAAGGATGAAATAAAGGGTCAGAGTTATTCACTCCAGTGGACACACCATGGAGTAGGGAAAGAGATGCGAAGGCTCAGAAACAGGGCTGAGAAGATGCAGAGAATGAGGCCTGAATGAAACTGAATTCTTCAGTATTTGGAAGTGGAGAATAATTTCAGCCAAAAGGGCTCAGCAGTTGCAATGACTATAAGGCTTGTTCTACCTGAAGAAATGACTATCTTTCTTTAAGGAGCCAACTGAGTGTAGTTCTCAGTCTTACTGAGAGTGGTCAGGCATTCAGATAGTGTCCTGCTCAGGTAATTAATTGATGAAACCAATCACACTCCTAGGTTTCAACTTTATGTTTGTGTTCATTCAAACTGTAGCATCGTAATGAAATAGAATTGGCAAGCTTTATTTTTAAGGCCAACAAGCTATAGCTACATTAGGAGACAGTGTAGTGATCAAAGAAAGAAGTGCTTGTTAGAAAACATTAATTATTTTGTGAGGCTCACATCCATAAAGACCTACAGAATACATTGGAATTATTGTACTTAAAGTTTTTCTACTTCTACACTTGGTCAGTGGGTGAATTAGGTCTCTGTTTATATACTGCCTCATGGTCAAATCAAAAGCAAATTCAAACTGCTACTACATTTGAGAAAAGGGTATAGTCCTCAGTACTTATATTTTGGCACTAGCATATGAGAACACACATATACAAAATCTTATATGTGAGTAAAAATGGCACACTAAGGACCTCTGAAATCATGCCCAAGCAATGATATTTCAGAAATATTGTCATAATCAATGTTTTTAGAACTCTTGTAATTAACCAAAGGCTTACAGGAATAGAGGGAGTGTTTGGTCAAGATATATGGCTCTGTCTCAGTAGGAACAGAGAACTTTGTGTCTTCTTCCACTCTTAAGCTCAGCAGAGCCTTGAAAAGAAAAACCCACATTCCCAGAGTAGAGGGGACAGAAGAGAGTTGGAGCCCTCAAGGGAAATTAGAAAATGCTCTGAGATGGATGAAAATAAAAATGCAACATACCAAAATTTATGAGATGCAAAATAAGTAGTGTTCAGAGGGAAATTTATATTTTTAATGACTGCATTACGAAGAACAATCTCCAAACAACCGAAACTTTCACCTTAAGACACTAGAAAAAGAAGAGCAAACTAAACCAAAATTAAGCAGGAGGAAGAAAATAATATAAATTATGAGTGGAAATAGCAAGAGATTAATAAAACAATTAAGAAAATCAAAGTTATCAAATGTTGGCCCCTTTATAAGATAAACTGAATTGACAAACTTTATTTAGGCAGACCGGTTAAGCCTAGTTAAAAATTTAAAAAATAAAAGAGAGAAGATTCCAATGACTAAAATCAGGAATAAAAGGTGTAACATTATTACCAACCTTATAGAAATAAAAAACATTATAAGGAAATACTATGAGAGAATATATACCAACAAATTATATAACCAAATTAAATGAACGTATTTCTAGAAAGACATCAATTAGTACTAAAACTGGGTCAAGAAGAAATAGAAAGTGTGAATAGATCCCACAGCAAATAAAGAAATTGCACTAGTAATTTAAAAATAATCCACAAAGGAAAAGCCCAGAACCAGTTTGCTTCACTGGTGAATTTCACCAAACTTTTAAAGAATTAATACTAACCCATCACAAACGCTTCTAAAAGTGAAAGAGGGAATACAGTCATATGTTACTTAACAACAGGGATACATTCTGAGAAATGAGTTGTGAAGCAATTTAGTCTTTGTACAGATATCATAGAGTGCACTTGCACAAACCTAGATGGTAGAGCTTACTGCATATTGAGTCTACAAGGTATAGCCTTATTGTTCCTCGGCTACAAGCCTGTTCAGCATGTTACTGTACTGAATGAATACTGTAGGCAATTATAACGCAATGGTAAGCATTCATGTATCTAAAACATATTTACATAGAAAGGGTATAATAAAAATGCAGTTTGAACATATTCGATGGTACACCTTTATAGAGTGCTTACCATTAATGGAGCTTACAGGACTGGAAGTTTCTTAGGGTGAGTTGGTAAGTGAGTGGTGAAAGAATGTGAAGCCCTAGGACATCATTGTACACTACTGTGGACTATCAACACTGGGCATTTAGGCTACACAAATTTATAAAAATAATTTCATTTCTTTAGTAATAAATTAACCTCAGCTTCCTGTAACTTTTTTACTTTATAAACCTTAATTTTTCCCTTTTTTAACACTTTTATAATAGCACTTAGTTTAAAACACAAATACATTGTACAGCTCTATAAAAATATTTTCTTGCTTCATATCCTTATTCTATAAGCAGTTTTTATTTTTAAATTAATTTTATTTTTATATTTTAAACATTATTTTTGCTGTTGGTAAAAACTAAAACACAAACATACAGTAGCCTAAGCCTACACAGAGTCAGGATCATCAATAACATTGTCTTCCACCTCTATACCTTGACCCACTGGGAGGTCTTCAGAGATAGTTACATGCATGAAGCCGTCATCTTCTATGATAACAATGGCTTCTTCTGGAACACCTACTGAAGGCTCTGCCCAAGGCTCCTTTTTTGAGGAGATGTCACTCTTTTCAGAATTATGTCCATGGTGGTTTTCTTGGTTGGGCTCTCTCTCTCTCGCTCTCTCATCATAAATTTGCTTGTAAGCAGATAATGTACCATGAACATTTCTCTCTATTAATGAAAACTTTTCATTGTTGAGGTCCATTTTCTCAAACTTTTTAAGAATTTTAGGGATTTTTTTTTGAAAGCCAAAAAATCTCCTAAAGCTTTTATTGTGAATTTTTTTAGGTTCTTTTGCATTTTGCTTTGCATTTATGTTCCAGTTTCAAGCATTGTTCACTACTCAATTCCTCAGATACTACCTGTAGGAGCTCCTCAATGTCATCCTTACTCACGTTCAGGTTAAAATTGTTTGCCATCCCAACCAAGGCCCTGTTGATTTTTTTTTTTTCACTTTCTTTCCTTTTTTTCCTTTTTTTCTTTCTTTCTTTTTTCCTTCCTTCCTTTCTTTTTTTTTTTTAAATTAGTTTCACATGTACAAGAGAATGTAGTGCTTAGATATTTACAGACCTTATATAGTGATAACCCCAACAGGTCTATTTCCCATTTAATAACTTACACAGCTATTACAATACCATTGACTATGTTCCCTGTGCTGTACTCTACATCACATGACTGTGTGTGTGTGTTTGTGTGTTTGTTTAAGTAATAGTTGACATTCAACATTAATTTATATTATTTTCAGGTATACAACAAACAGTGGATAGGCATCTATATAATTTATAAAGTGGTCTCCCTGATGGGTCCAGTGTCACTTGACACCATGCATAGTTTGTTCAACATTATTACCTATATATCTATACTGTACCTCACATTCCCATAACCACTATGTGTCTACCAATTTGTATTTTTCAATCTCTAAGGCCCTGTTGATTTTTTCAATCTCCTCATCCTTAGGAAAGCCTTTGAAATCATGGGCAAACCTCTTGAGTATCTTCTAGACATTATTCATACACTCCTTGGTGATATCCCCTCAAGCCCAAGCAAGGTGCTTGATGCCATCCTTCCAGAATTACATCAGTGTCTCCTTAGTGTCTTCATCTTCAGTTAAAGCAACAGCTTGGGTAAAGGCACTCATCAGGTCATAGGCCTTAAAAGCTGCTATGACTCCTTCAAACACTGGTTGGATCAAAGAGGGGGTATTTGAAGGGAGAAACACCACTTTGATATTGGGATGAAGATTACCAGCAAAAGGAGGATATGGGGGAGCCGTTATCCACAATAAACAAAATCTTCAAAGGTACATTATTCTTCAAATAGTACTTTGCCATTTCACTGGCATAGAATTTCTGGAGAGCATCCTGGAAGAGGGGCTGGGTCACCTATAACTGCTTATTGCTCCTGTAGGACAGTGTTAGTGTGTGCTTACTGATACGCTTGAAGGCCCTGGGGTTGTCATTGTGCCAGATCACAAAGGGTATGGTCCTGTCCAAAAAACCCTTAAAACTTGGCATTGACTTGGCCTACTTATAAATGAAAGTTCTTTCAGGCATTCATTTCCAGAATAGGGAGGTCTAATTCGTATTGAATATTTGCTCTAGCAAGTAATTTCACTCCACAATCAGGTTATCTAGAATCGCCAAAAAATATTTTTATAAGTAGAAAGAATAAGTGCACTCTAAAATAACACTAAAAATATAGTATAGAAAACACATAACCCCAAAATAGTAACTTATTATAATTATCAAGTATTATATATTATACATAATTGTATATGTTATACTTTAATACAGCTGACTGTGTGGTAGGTTTGTTTATATCACTATTACCACAAACACATGAATAATGTGTTGTATTATAATGTAATGACATCTATAGTATCACTAGATGATAGGAATTTTTCAGGTCCATTTTAATCTTATGGAACCACCATTGTATATGTGTTCCATCATTCACTGAAACATCAATATGCAACTCATGGTTACACTTCCTACTTTTTTCCTCAAATCCAATATTATCCTTATAGCAAAACTAGCAAAGGCCTCACAAAAAACAAACAACAGCAACAAACTATAGAACAGTGATTCTTATAATTATAGACACAAAAATTCTCAACAAAATATTACCAAGCCGAGACTCACAGCATATAAAAGGGATTGTACACCATGACCAATTCAGGCTTACCCTAGGAATACAAGATTGGTTCTGCATACAAAAAACAATCAAGGTAATAATGCATATTAGTAAAATAAATTATAGAACTATACAAAAGAGACTCAGAAAAAAGTCATTTGACAAAATCCAACACATTTTATGATAACATTCAACATACTTGGAATAAAGGGAAACTTTCCCAACATGAAGTTTCTGAAGTGTATCTACAAAAAATCTAGAGTTAACACCATGCTTAATTATCATAGAACTGAAAGTTAACCCTAAGATCTCACCACTTCTATGCAATATTGTACTAGAGTTACCAGCTTGGTCAATTTAGCTAGAAACAGAAACAAAAGACATTCATATTGGAAAAAAAGAAGTAAAGCTATCTCTATTTGTGAATAAAATTATATATTGAACACCCTAAGTAACTCATAAATATACTACTAAAACTAAAAAACAAATTTAGCAAGGTTTCAGTATACAAGTTCAATATACATGATCAGTTGTATTTATACACACTAGCAATAAACACTCCAAAAGTGAAATTTAGAGGACAATTCTATTTTCTAATTGAAATATTTAAAATAGCATCAAAAGTATAAAATACTTAATAAAGTATTTTAAATAAAGTTAATGAATAAAGTAGAAGTTTTTATACTAAAAAAAACATAAAATATCATAGAAAGAAATAAAAGAAGTCCTAAACAAATGGAATAATGTCCCACGTTCACAAATAGAAAGTTAATATTGCTAAGATTACCATATTCCCCATATTGATCTATAAATTCAATCATTCTCTATCTAAATTTTAATCTCTATTTTTACAAAAATTGGAGAGTTGATTCTAAAAATCATACAGAAATGCAAGGAATGAAGAATAGCCAGAACAATCTGGGGGGAAAAAGAAAGTTGAAAGACTCACTCTTTCCAATTTCAAAACTTACTACAAAACTACAATAATGAAGACTATGTGATACTGACATAAGAGTAGACATACATCAAAGGAATAGTCTTGAGCCTCTAAAACTAATTCTATACACTTATGGTTAATTAAACTTGAACACAACTTAATAAAGAAGGAATAACCCTTTCCAACAAATGGTACTGGGACAAAGTGGATAGTCATGTGCAAAATACAAATATGGACTCCTACCTTGCACCAGATTAAAAAATCAACTTAAAATAAACCAAAACCCTCATATTTGCAATCTCTTTGCCCTAATGCCACAAGCTCTCACCTTCAGCCCAGCAGCTCACTGAGCCACCAGTCTGTAGTCTGGAGATGTGTGGTTAGTGAACAACACTGAATATTTCAGGGCTCTTTTCTGCCAAGAACTCCAGCCACTGCCCTTTATGAGCTGTAAATCTCTGATAATTATTCTGTGAAACTGGCCCTTCCATCCGGTCTCCGAGCCCACCAAGATTTCTCAGATTTTGGTACAGATGACAAAGTAGGTAAACACTATAATTATATCCTCTCATAGTCACATCAAAAATCCCTCTCCTGGGCATCTACCCAAAAAACCTGAAAAGCTTATTCCGCAAAGATATATATACCCCAATGTTCACTGCAACACTGTTTACGGTGTCCAAGTCGCGGAATCAACCAAAGTGTCCCCTCATAGATGACTGATAAAGAAGTTGTGGTACATTTATACAATGAAATACTACTCAGCAATAAGAAAAGATGAAATACAGTAGTTTGTGACAACATGGACAGACCTTGAAAACATTTTATTAAGTGAAATAAGTCAGAATGAAAGAATCAAGAAACATATGACCTCACGTACAGGTGGAATATAAAACTGAAAGGAACAAAGAAACAAAGACTCATGGACACAATCAATAGTTTAGTGGTTACCTGAGGGTAAGGAGGGAGGTGGGTGGGAGAGATGGGTTGGGGGGAGTAGGGAGGGGGAATCAAACAAATGGTGATGGAAAGTGAGCTGATTCTGGGTGGTGAGCACATAATGCGATATATAGACAATATAATGTAGAATTGTACACCCGGAAACAATGTAATTGATACCAATTAATGTCACCCCAATAGATTTAACAAAACAAAACAAATTACAACTAAACTACAGAACAACCATCACTGAGAATCACCTGAAGTCTAGCTGAATAGAAGTCCTACAACTAAGGACATACAGAAGAAGCCACTTGAGATTAGTAAGAGGGGCGAAGATGTAGAACGGGCTGCTCCCACACTCCGCGTGGAAGTTATAAATTGGAAGGGATATCTTGGTTGCAGAGGTCTCTTTGAAGAAGTGAGGTATTCGAGCCTCACACCAGACTCCCTTGTCTAGGGTTCTAGTGCTGGGGAGAAAAGTCCCCCAAATTTTTGGCTGTAAAACCAATGACTGAGTGAGACAGAAGGAGTCTAGAGTCCCAGGTGTTCCACTTAAAGGGCCCTCACATGGACTTACTTGCTGAAAGATTCACTTTCTCTGTGCTGGAGCAGCAGCATGAAAGGTGCCAGAGATATGTGGGGAGAAACTAAATTGTCTGGCTTCAGGATGAGGGCTAGAGAGGTAGATTTTTCCCAGACAGAAGTGTTGGCAGAAGCCATAGGTTTTTTGTTGAGCCTTCCCCAGTCTCAGTGCATTGATGCAGGCTGCTGCCATATCTGAGTCTCCATCAACTTGGCCTTGGTAATTCCCTGAGACCCATCTCACTGAACTAGCAAAACACCCAAGTTGCTTCCAGTAGCTTTTCCATATAAATGGCCTGTTTTGGCTCATGCTGCAGACTTTCCTAAAATCTCAAATTTCATAAATCGCAAACAAGCATCATCTGACATCACTATGGCCTGTACTGCTAGCTGAATAGCTGCAAGCATGTATGGTACTAGTGGCATCTAGTCTCTATTCACATCTTGACTTCTCATAGTACCTCAAAACCCAGAGCAGGTGGCTACCATCTACTGGTTCCTTTGTAGTTCATGCCAGGTGGCCCCAATGTGGCTTGCAGCAGGGTTCCTCCCAGAAGGTCCTGCAGTTGGCACACCAGGTAGCCAGCTTCAGACCCCGCCAGAACATTACCAGGCAGCCTCCAAGGTTGACACACCCAAAAGGCAGACTGGGCATTCACCAGAGCCCTGCTAAAATGAATCCTGCTCTGTAGGATCAGCCCTTCCATAATAGCTTCTACACCATAGTCACAGCCAGTTCTCACAACCAATCAGCCTCATGCTCAATCCCTCCCATTGATATGCAAATATCAACCAAGGCTCAACTACAATAGGAGTCCTCACACATCCACACAAGGGACAAACCTGAAGTACCCAGTTGAAGTGTCCAAGGAGACTATGCCACTGGGCCCCATAGGACACCTACTACATAATGCCACTCTACTAAGATCAGAAGACATTGCAGCCCTACCTTATATGTAGAAACAAACATAAGTAGAAAGTCAAAATGGGGAGATAATCATCTTAAATGAAAAAACAAAACAAATCTACATTAAAAGAACTAAAGAAAAGAGAGGCAACCCAACTCCCAGATGCAGAGTTCAAAACACTGGTTGCAGAGATGTTCAATGATCTCAAAAAAAATTGAGGGGAAAGCCGGGACGGCTCAGCGGGTTGAGCGCTCGCTTTGAGGCCATGAGGACCGAGGATCGAATCCCGGCTCCGGCCCAGGCAGGACCCACATGCTGAACTGGGGAGTTCCCACAGTTTGGTTCTCTAACTGTCTCTGTCTCTGTCTCTCTCTCTATCTGTCAAAAAGTAAAATAGAAATAACTATGC
>PVKE010039996.1:0-14781 GCA_004027555.1 Craseonycteris thonglongyai
CATGAGGACCGAGGATCGAATCCCGGCTCCGGCCCAGGCAGGACCCACATGCTGAACTGGGGAGTTCCCACAGTTTGGTTCTCTATCTGTCTCTGTCTCTGTCTCTCTCTCTGTCAAAAAGTAAAATAGAAATAACTATGCACTGAAGACAAAAAGATAATTTCTCTCTATAAATGTGAAAAGATTAAAAAAAAAAAAATTAAAAAAGAATGCCCCTTATCTTCTAGAGGGGCTTTGGATTCTGAGGTGTGCATTGTGTTTGATGTGGTTCTTTTGCTTTACGCATGAGTATGTTTTCCCTCTCGGAGGTTGCCTATCAGATGGACTTCTCTTTATTTTTTTCTTTTGGGCTCAGTTGTGGGAGGAGGAGATTTTGGGAGAGGGTTGGAGGAAGCAGAGAGCTTCTGTGCCCTGGGGCACTTCAGGTTGCTGTCTTAGCTGTTAGATAGCAGGGTAGTGAGCTTTTGGTGGGGTTGGGGGCATGTGAATAGGAGCTAGTGCGGGCCTGAGACACAATAGCAGATTCCTCTTTCAGCAGGGAGGCTGGTGGTTCAATGCGGGTGGGGCGCAGGAGCTCTGGTCTTTTTCCTCTCTGCTTGGCTGCTTTTCCTTTAATCGCATATGTGAGCCATGCCAGCAGGGTGGCGGTGCAGGTGGATCAGGGTTTGGCAGAGGCCCGGTTGGCCATGCAGGATGGGGCACAGCCTCGGCCTGGTCAGCTGCTCACCCAAAGCCTGTTCGTGTGCGCAGACGTAGGCGCTGCTGCAGCCCGGTCAGCAGCCCTATTGCACGCGCGGGTGGCAGCACCATGGTGGCCTGGTGTTCGGGGCACCAAAAGCCAGTCTCACAAGCAGTCGGCGGCTCTGCAGCAGTCTGGTGGGCGGGGCGCCAAAAGCCCTGTGTGCATAGGCCGCAGCTTGGTCGGCAGCCGCTCTGGACCCAGGGCTCTGTTGAGACAGTTGGATTCACTCAGGAATGTCTAATGCAACTGCTGCCCTCACTCCAAGAGCCCTGTTTTCAAAAGGTGCTCCCTCACAGTCAATCTCCTCTGTAAATCAGGGTATTGATCTGTTGTGGGCTGATGCCCTGTTCTCACCCCACCCACTGGAAAGTGAAGCCGCCTTTCTCCACAGTCCCTGTTCCACTTTAGGCTCTGTGATCTGATTAGGGCACCACATGCTGTCCCTTGAGTTGGGATGTTAAATTGTCCAGTCTTGTGAGGTTTCCATGCTCCTTAGGCCTCAGCTTCCAGCCTGCCCTCGATCTAGCTCCACTTTGACCATAGTCCCCCAATCCTCCTTTGTTTTTGCCAGCCCCGAGGCTGTGCTCCACATCCCTGCCCCCAAACTGTTGCTTCTCCTTTCCTCTCCTGCTCTCCCCTTTTTCCTCTAACCTTTGGGTGTTGTTCTGCATTGTTTAGGTCTCCCAGTTGAGGGTGCTTCTCAGGGTTTTTCCTGTGGATTTCCCTTTGGTCATAAGTCCCTTTCCAGGCAGTTATCGGCGTTCTCCTCTCATGCTACCATCTTTCCTCCCAACTGGTCCTTCTCTCAATTATCTTTCTGAGATCACTTAGCTCCCTCTGTGTACTCCACCAATTTTCTTTGACCTCTTTGAGTGTTTTTAGAATTGCAATCTTGAACTCTGTGTCATTTAAATCATATATTTTCATATCTTTAAGTTCCTTTTCTGGACATTTTTTATATTCTTTGTGAGTACCTTTGTTCACTAGGGTATTCATTGCTGTTGAAGTGTTTCTGTTCTTGGGCATTAGGTCTTTTCCTCTTGTAGATGTTAAAGAATCTTTATTTTACTTCCTAGCTGGTGTAGCTGCAGTGTCTTACAATATTTTCTCTTGGTTATTTGGTTTTCTCACAGTGGGAGACTTTCTCGAAGTTGAACTTTTCCTTTACTTTGTTGCCTTGTTCTCTGCATGCCTCCTCTTTGGGAGGAAATGGTGGGCTTTGGTTCTATGCCTCTGAGATACCACTGCAGTTATATATTGCCCCACTTGTGGTTAAATATTTCTGGATCCCTCTGCCAGCCTCAGAGGAAAGGGTAGAGGTGGGGTTTTTTTTGAAAAGGCACTGGTCTACTTGCGTCACAGGGTAATGGTGGCTTCCTCGCAGCTGCTGACTGAATGCAGACTCTGGGTGAAGGTGGGGGTGCAAGCTTTGAGAGAGAGCAAGGGGAAGCAGCCAGGTTCTGTGTCCAAGGGCACACAGTGCTCTAGCTAGGGCCCTACATCATCAAGGGACACTCTACATATAAGCCGCCAGCATGCTCCTGATCCTGGCATTCCTGCCACTAGAATTGCCACCTCCTACTTGCTCACTGGCCTTATGCACTGTGGATCGTATGTCCAGCTGCCCAACCTACACTCTAGCAGCTGGACCCACAGTCTGGCCATCCATGCTGATCTCTGGCTACTGCCAGTTCCTTGCTCTGGCATCCTGCACCATACTATGGCCACCCATACCATGCTATGGCTGCTTTCCCTGTGCTCCTGCCATAGCATCTTGCTACAGACAGCCACTCCCACTTTTGCCATCTGCCCCATGTTCTGGCTGCCTGTACCTCCACCTTTGTTCATTCTAGGCCTCTAGTCCACACATTCATTCTGCACCTTGACCTGAACTCAACCTCAGTGTCTCCTCATCTGGTCTCTGGATCAGACACCATGTTGGTCTCTGGGTTGTGCTTTGTGGTATCTCCATACTGCTTCCTTTCCTTTTCTCTCAATCACCTCCCTTTCTTTGGCTTTAAGTATTTTCTTGTTGGTGAAACTGGGGTGGCTCAGTGGGTTAAGCACTTTCTTTGCAGCCCCAGAGCCCAACGATTGACTCCCACCCCAGCCCATGCAGACTGACATACTGAACTGGGGTGTGCCCCCAGTTCAGTTCTTGCTGGGGCCTATGCAGGAGGCTGCCAGCCTAGTTCCTGCCCTGCAAAAACCTGTGCCCACCTGTGGAGTGAATGTAAATGGAAAACTAATGCTGTCAACTATGCACAGTGCTTGGGGACCTCCACCTTCTCTCTATCTCTGTCTGTCTCTCTGTCTTAAAAATAATAAATTAAATCTTTAGGAAAAAAAAAGTATTTTCTTGTGAGGAATGGGTCTCTCAGCTGGGTTTATGTGTTGCTTAGGGATTCTCTATTTGGATTACAGTTGTTCAATTTGCTGGTGTTTCCAGGAGAGGTTTCAAGAGATCCTCTCCTGCCATCATCTTGATGATGTCTGTGGTGCAGTTCTTAACAGGCCATGAATTGGTACTGGTTTGTGGCCTGGGGGTTGGGAATTGATTCCCTTGCTTTAGGGGAATTAATATTTATTTTAGCTATAGCCTTATGAGATGTGCTTCTGAAATAATAGGACTTGAAAGTTAAAATTATTCTTGATCCAAGGGCTGCACAACGGACATTGTATTTATACACATTAATCTTATTGTATATTTTCATCAGAGTTTTTGGGTGACCAGGTACGCTGTCAGTGAGTGGTAATGTTTTGAAAGGATTTTTTCTGAGCAGTGGGTCTGAATAGTGGGCCTAAAATATTCTGTAGAGCATATTATAAATAGATGTACACATACAGAGTAAATTTAGCATAATTCTTAATGGTTGTAGGATTTTCAGAATGGTAAATGAGCATTGGCTTCAAGTTCAAGTCACCAGCTGCATTAGGCTCTAAGAGTGTCATCTTGTTCTTCGAAGTCTTGAACCCAGGCATTAGCTGTTTCTTTTTTTTTAATAAAGATTTATTTTTATTGTTTTTGACACAGAAATAGAGATAAGAGAGAGAGAAAGAGAGAGAGAGAGAGAAAGGGGGAGGGTAACTGTTTCCTATACCTATTAAAATCTTAGATGGCATCTTTTTCCAATAGAAAGTTGTTTTATCCACATAAATTTTTTTTTATTATAGCCACTTTCAGTAAGACCTGTGTAACTTGCTGCAGCTTCTGCATGAGCACATGTTGCCTCACCTTGCACTTTTGTGCTACAAAGATGGCTTCTTTCTTTAAGCTACACTAACCAACCTCTGCTTGTTTCTATTTATTTATTTATTGGCAGCTCCTGTTTCTCTCAGACTTAATAAAATTGAAGAGAGTTGAGACCTTGCTCTGCATTAGACTTTGACTTAAGAAAATGTTGTGGCAAATTTTATCTTCTATCCAGACCACTGAAACTTTTATATCGGCAATAAAGCTGTTTCACTTTCTTAACATTCATGTCTTCACTGGAGTAGCACTTTTAATTTCTTTCAAAAATGCTTCCTTTGTATTTGTAACTTGGGTAACCATTTCACACAACAGATATAACTTTTGGTTAATCTTAGCTCTTGGCATGCCTTCCTACTAGTTTAATTATTTTTAGCTTTTGATTGAAAGTGAGAGACATGTGATTCTTTCTTGCACTTAAACCCTTAGACCACTGTAGGGTTATTAATTGGCTTAATTTTAATAGTGTTGCATCTCAGGGAATAGAGAGGCCTGAGAAGAAGAGACAAGATGAGGGAATAGATCATTGGTGAAGAAGTCAGAACATACACATTCATTAATTTCACTATCTTATAATCACGTAGGTATTATGTGGTGCCCTGGAACAATTACAATAATAACATCAAATATCACCAATCACAAATCACTATAACAAATATAATGATAGTGGAAACTTTTGAAATACAGTAAGAATTACTAAACTGTGACATGGAGACAAGAAGTGAACAAATGCTATTGAAAAAAAGGTACTGATAGAGTTGTTCCATGCAGGTTTGCCACAAACCTTCAATCTGTAAAAACTCAATCACAGCAAAGTGCAATAAAGCAAAGCACAACAAAACCAGTTATACCTGTAATGTTTCTAAACACATTTATCTATTAATATAATGTGAGAATAATATTTACCATGTGAGGCTTCTTATAAGGATACAATTACACTAGAATTATAAATTACCTGACATATAATGAGTGATCAATGAATGGTGACTGTTAATATTATTTTTATTATTAAAACATTAATTAGTGATAACTAAGTTTAATTGTTATTTGTTCTAGAAAATTTTCACTGATGCTCCTATTCTATAATACATATCCTACTTCTGTATTTCCTTCCTACTCTATGCAAATGTCTTATCACAGTCTTATTGCACCGTGTTCTAAAGGTTTGCTTTCTTCCTGCTTCCCCTACAAGTCTGGAAATCCCTTGAGGACAAGAACTTGTCTTTTACTGCCAAATCTAGAGCATCTATCAAAGTGTCTGGAACATTATAAGGTTTTTAATAAGTTTGTTTAAGTGCTTACTGGGTGACCAGAATATAAAAGTACAATTTCCATCTCTACTAAAACTTCTAGGAAAAAAAATACTGTTAAAAAACAAAGGGTAATAGTTGGAGTATATATATTTAAAATAAAAATCTTGTTCTGTAATTTTAAAACTCTGTTTTGTAATTTTCAAAAATATATATATTCCTTCAGTTTTAGCTTCCTCAGAAATCTTTAGAAACCTCAAGTGAGAGCTCCTCTTTTTTTAGTAACTTCAATGCGTATGTTTATTTTATCATATGCCAGGCACATTTTCCAATGTCCTGGGGATCCATCAATAAACAAAGTAAAAATCAATACCATAAAATAGTTTACATTCCAATGAAGAGATTTAAAAAAAAATATATATATATATATATATTATATTATATTATATTATATAAAATATAATGCAAGTAGTAATACATGCTATAGAAAAAATAAAGCAGAATAAAATAATAGACAGGATTTCCTGTTTTAGTAAAAATAGAATCTGTTATAAGACCATATTTGAACCAAATAAATAAATCAAGTGAGAAAATGAACAATATGCTTAGTCTCTTTTTTTTTTTAAGATTTATTTTATTGATTTTTGACAGAGAGAAACAGACAGAAAGAGACAGAGAGAAGGGGGAGGGCCCAGAGCAGTCTCCATAGTTGACATTAGTTTTCCATATAGTTTCACTCCACAGGTAGGCACAGGACTGCGCAGGGCAGGAACTGAGCCGGGAGCCTCCCACATAGGTCCTGGCAAGAACTGAACTGGGGGCACACCCCAGTTCAGCATGTGGGTCCGCATTGGCCGGAGCCGGGATTCGATCCTCACTCCTTGGGGCTTCAAAGCGAGCTCTTTACCCGCTGAGCCATCCCAGCTTTCCCTGCTTAGTCTCTTAAACAACTCAATGCTTAATTTAAAAAATTTCCAGGTTTGAACATAATAGCAAATTTTAGAAATCACTTTTTTATCCCAAGTAATTGAGGGGGAGACTACCTCAGATGCTTTAAATGGCATAAAAAGCAGAGATTGTAGCTCAAATGCTAATTGTATTCTCAGGCATAATCTTGCTGAAATACATTAAACTCCCCCATTTATAATTGCTATGTCAGTGACTCCATGACTTAAAGAAAGTGGTCAAGTGACCCATGACCTATTTATGCCATCAATTTCTTCTATATATCAAAAAATACCTGAAATCTGACCCACATTGGCTAAGTCACTTAACTTGATATATCATGTCTTTGGCCACTAAAATTTATAGAAATTCATTCCATTTAAATTTAAATACTTTACACTTGTCAACTTTTGCAGTTCTTTTAGTACCTTATATATCCTCAGGCTGCATGGTTCCAATGATAGTAAAATTATACCACTCCCTTTTCTATTTAGTTACAATATCAAAGTCATTTTATTGACCCAATTTGTTTGAAAACCCACTTCAAAAATAAAAGGTGGCGGGTATTTGAAAGAGAATAAGAGATTCAAATTTATAAGTATAAAACAATTCATGGGGATGTAATCTACTGCATAGGGAATATAGTCATTAATATTGTGATTGTATTTTATACTTTGGGATGGTTGCTGTACCTTTCATGATTATCCCTTCTTTAGGTATATAACAATAAATGTTGAATACCTATAGTATACATCTGTAACTAATATAATATTGTATGTTAGCTATATTTTAATAAACAATCTTAACAAAGAAAACTCACCTCAAGCTCATATTACTATAGTAATTTCAAAATATCCAAATAAAATCTTTCACTTCTTAAAATGTCTCTGCTAAATCTTCATAAATTGAAAAGCCCCTAGAACATTTTAAGAAACTTTTCTAGCCTTGTTCAAATTACATAGACACACTTACAGAGATGTGGGAAACTGAAATAGAATAACTAAAAGAGGTGCTCTAACATTTTTCTGACAAAAGTTGAAATAAACCTTTGTTACTCAAAATAGTTGTTACATTGCGAACAGATTAATAAGTAAGGAGTTAAAAAACAACATTGCTGAAATTTTTGTCTAATTTTGCAGATCATTGAAAACATCTTAACTAAGTAATAAGATTCTACCTGCAGTGGGTAGAGCAACTCATATTTCTAAAAATTTTGGGAAGCATGTCATTCAACACTATAGCAGACTTTATAATAAACTTACATCTTATTGATTAATATAATTGATTTGTTATTACTATGGCTAAAAATGGATAATTCTGCATTATTAACAACTTTACACAACTTTAGAAATACATGCAAACTAATATTTTTTTATGTAACAGGGTAACAATGTTGATTGCAAATGCCTCCAATGTGTATATGTTCAACTAGAGAAGCACAAAATTTTATAAGCACATATATGACATAAAATTCTTAGTTAAATAATTATTTAAAGAAAGTCTTCCCATTTTACTCACTAGTCACATTTCAACCACCTTTTTACCTTCCCAAACAAACAAACAAACAAACGAAAAGCATATATTTTACAAATACGTTTATGTGCTAATGAATTTCTTTCTTGGTGTGTTGGGGTACAGAGATTTATGGTGGCCTACATTATATAAATAATTGCCTTAATTCTTCAGTTAGACATATAAGTTAAAATTTTGTGTAAAATAATGGGTAAGGTTATTATGATTTGTCTGTTATATTTAGTTATTTATGAGGCTGTTTTAATTGTTAATTGATTCTTCTGTGATGTAATACTTGCTAGATAAGTATCCCACAAGTGTGTCTGTTCGTAAGAATCATCAGACCACATCCCAAACCTACTGATTCAGAATTTCCAGAGGATAAATTTAAGTTCTTAACAACAACAACAACAACAACAACAACAACACCGAGGCGGCTCTATATATTTAAATGAATTTGGGAGACACTAACCTGAGTAAATGATAAAATGCAAGTAAAGTCTGAGAGTCATCATCTTGTATATACACATATAAATCATTTCCTATGGGTCTTTATTTTTACTTAAAGCCAAAGTCAAAACTAAATGTTAACTGTACTATAGTGCCCAAAAAAAATGTCATCCCAATAAATTATACTATAGTACCTTTAACAAGTTATCTTTTTTTGGAAGTAAAAATACCTTGAGGATTGACTTTGGTTATTAAAAATGAGATTAGTAGAGCATGACAAAAAGACCAAGTACAGTGTCTTCTGTCCATGCATGAAAAGAATTCTTCAGAATTATGGAATGCTGGAATGGCCCAGCAGGTTGAGTCATCCTCTTGCAGCCCCAGGGTTCAAGGGTCAAATCCCAACCCCAGCCTGTGTGGACCCATATGCTAAACTGGGGTGTGCCCAGTTCAGTTATCACCAGGGCAAGCATCCTATATGGGAGGCCCTAGGTTTGGCTCTTGACACGAGTGGGAAGCCCATAGCTGATTTCTGCCTTGTGCAGCCTCACCCCCACATGCGGAATGAAACTATATAGGACAGTAATGACATGCAACTACAGAGACTACTCTGGGCCCTCCCCCTTCTCTCTGTTTCTCTCTCTGCCTCACTCTCTCTCTCTCTTGCTCTGTCTCTCTCTGTCAAAAACAATAGTAATAAATCTTAAAAACAAAACAAAAAAAATTCTTCAGAGTTAGGTAAAAAGGAGACACGACATTTTATATTAAAATAGTATCTTAATATTTTATTTATTTGTTAGTGCAAAGAGAGAATATCTTTGACCTGGTTCACATAATGAAAATATTTTGAACATGAAAAAATTTACCTAAGTAAGGTAAGAACATTCCTGGAGCTGAAATATATATATACACAAACACACATACATACATACATACACACACACAATTATATATAATTACATATATATATATATATATATATATATATATATAATTATAATTATATATATTTTTTTTAACCCCCCAAATTTTCTTGAAGGCATAACAGACCTGGCAAGGTAATAACTGCTTGACTTCTCAGAGGAAAGAAAAGCATCAAAGTTTGAGCCCAGTATTTAGCATTTCTCAAGGGATTTGCTGTTTCTTAAATAGAAACTGAGAGGCTGAAAAGCTGAACAAAATTTATGAATTTTTTTAGAAGTCTGAGGGTAGGAAAATAAAAGTTTAGAACTCATAAAAAAGAGAGGGTCCAAAAATAACTGAAACCTGTCTTTAAGTCGGCTAAACCCACAATTGACTGAAATGATCTGCCAGACTTTAATTGTCCACACAAGTAGCACAAATCATCTGGAGGAAGATAACACATCCAGAGACTCAAATTATTTCTATAAATACCTATACACACTGTTCATTGTTAAATTAAAACTTACAAGGCATACCAAGAGACAAGATAAAACAGTCGAACACTGGTGAGCAAAACAGCATACAAAAAAAATAAATGTAGACATAGGCTTACAGATTATTTATATTTATTTCAAATTTTTAAGAATTTATTTTTATTGTTTTTGACAGGGAGAGACAGACAGAGAGAAGGGGGAGGGCCTAAAGCAGGTTCCATAGTTATATATCATTAGTTTTCAATATAGTGTCACTCCACAGTTGGGCATGGTTCTGTGCAGGGCAGGAACTGGGCTAGGGGCCTCCAGCATGGGAAACACACCTCCATAAGCTGGGGGCCTCCTACATTGGAAGCATGCCTCAGTGAGAACCGAACTGCAGGTGTACCCAGTTCATCATATGGGTTCACACAGGATAGGGTTGGGGCTGGGATATTATCCTTGGACCACAGGGCTGCAAGACAAGTGCTCAACCTGCTAAGCCATCCCGGCTTCCCCTACCCACTGGTAACTTAGCTCTTAAGATATTGGAAGCACCAGATATAGACTCTGAAATATATATAATTTTGTACTAAGGATATCAAATAACAAAATAAAATATTTCAGCAGAAAATTAAAAATATTTTATTAAACCAAATGCTAATTTGGAACTAAAAAATGTAGCTGAAAAATAAGAAACCAATACATGAACATAACAGCCAGAATCTAGAAGAGAAAAACAGCATCAATAATTTGAACAGAGGTATTTTAACATAGAGAATTGTTAATAAGGTACAAATTTATTAACTAGGTAACTGAAAAATTAATATAAAAACTCTAAAAATATCAGGAAAGTAAAAGTTTCTACTATATCTACAGCATGGATAGGGGAACAAAGAAGACAATAAAATTATTAAAACTTAGAAACTTAAAGAAGGAGTCCTATGAAACTGAAACATAGCCTCTGAGAAGGAGGCACTAGATAGCTTGTGCTGATGACTCTGAGCCTGGGACTTAAGCCTATGAAATTCTGAGGTTTCTGAGGAAAGCATAATGAAACTAGTTCTGGTAGAGATAAAAACCCTGCAAACTGCATTTGGCAGATTCTGCAGAAAGGCACTTCAAACAGTATTTTGAGAGGTGCTGCTCGAAAGATCTGCTAAAAAAAAAAGAAACTCCACAAGAATTCCACTGGGAATAAAAAAAAAAAAAAGAGCAATTTTATTTCTCTTGCATTTTTTTTCTCTTGTGCTGCCTATTGGCATATCCTAATTAGAGCCAGCTGACAAAGCAGAAATTTGGTTTTCTCTGAATTTCAGTTTCACAAAGTAGAGAAAATAAGAGCGAGTATGGACCTGAGAGGCAATAATGTATTGTGAACACAGTAGATTTAATAGCAGGTTAAATTCAGCTGCAGAAAGGATTTGTTAATTGAAAAATGAAAGAGAAAAAATATCCAGACTGAAGCTGCACAGAAAAATAGATAGTAAAGAAAGATTATAAATTAAAATGTCTAAAATAGAACAGAATTGAGAGACAAGAAAAAAACCCATACATATATGGGCAACTAATTTTCAACAAAGGGGAAGCCAGATGGCTCAGTGGGTTAGGCGCTCACTTTGCAGCCCTGGGGACCAAGGATCAAATCCCAGCCAAGGCCTGTGCGGACCCATATGCTAAACTGGGGAGTGCCCCCAGTTCAGTTCTCACCGGCGCGAGACCCCGGCCCAGTTCCTGCCCTGTGCAGCCCCCGCCCACCTGTGGAATGAAACTATGTGGAAAAACCAATGATGTGCAATTATGGGGACTGTTCTGGGCCCTCCCCCTTCTCTCTGTCTCTGACTCTGTATCTCTCTCTGTTAAAAACAATAAATAAATCTTAAAAAAAATAAAAAATAATTTTCAACAAAGGAGCCAAAAACATACAATAGAGAAAAATGGTGCTGGGAAAATTAGAAAGCCACATGCTAAAGAATGTAACTAGTTTATTTCACACCATACACAAAAATTAACTCAAAATGAATCAAAGATCTAAATATAAGACCAGAAAAAAAAATTTTTTCCAGCCAAGATGGCAGAGTAGGTAAATGTTGTACTTGTCTTCTCTCACAATTAAATCAAAATTACAACTAAACCACCAACCATCATTGAAAAATCTTTTGAAGTCTAGCTGAACCAGAGCCCTAGTACTAAAGACATAGAAAAAGCCACTTTGAGACTAGTAGGAAGGGTGGAGACAAAAATCAGGCTGGTTCTACACCTGCATGTGATGATAAAAATTTGGGAGGGATATCGCAACTGTGGAGAACCTCCCCTGAAGAAGCAAGGGGTCCCAGCACCATAACAGCTTCCCCAGCCAAGGGTTCCAGTGCCAGGAAAAGAAGTCCCCATAACATTTGGCTGTGAAAACAAGTGAAGATTTTGGCTGAGCAAGACATGCGTGGCTGGAGTCCCAGGCACTCCTGTTAAAAAGCCCATGCATGAACCCACTGACTGATAGACTCACTCACTCTGAGCTCCAGTACCAAGCAGAAACTCAAACAAACAAACAAAAAAAAAAACTAGGGACATAAGGGGTGGAATTGAGTTGTTTGACTTCAGGGTAAGAGCTGGAGGAGCAGCTTTCTCCCAGACAAGGGAGCTGGCAGAAGCCATTGTTACTTTGTTGAGTCCTCCCTCACCCAGGTATGTAGATGCAGGAAGCAGCCATATCTGAGTTTCCATCAACCTGGATAACACCATTTGTCCCACACTGGTGATTCCCTGAGGCCCTGTCCTACCCAACATTCAGGCCCACTCAAGCTACATTCTATGGGTTTTCTGTACAAATGACCTGTCCTGCCTCACACTGCAGACTTTTCTAAAATACCTCAAAGGTTTAAAAAACCCAGATAAGTAGCACCTGGCTTCAGCATGCCTCAGACCTCTTTCTGAGCAGCCTAAAGCCCAGCACTAGTGGCAGCCAGATTCAGTTTGCAGCTTGGCCTCTCAATGTACCTGCAAGCCCAGTGAGAGTAATTTACATCTGTGGATTGCTTTGTAGCTTATTTCAGGAGGCCCCAGGCAGAATGCGGACTACACCTGAACTTAGCATGCTATGAGGGCCCCTCCTAGGAGTCCCTGGCGCTGACACAACAGGTTGCCAGTTTTGGAACAAGCTGGAAAATTACTCAGCTACCTCAGAGGATGACATAATTAAAAGGCAGACTGGATAGGTACCAGAGACCTGCTAAATTAAATTCTGCTTTGTAGGATCAGCCCCTGCACAATAGCTTCTTCACTGTAGTCATTGCCAGTCCTCATAATCAATCAGCCTGATGGTCAGTCCCTCCTATTGATGTGCAAATGTCAACCAAGCATCAACTGCCACAGACAGATACACACAAAACACACAAAGAACATACCTGTAGCACCTCAGGTGACCAGGGAAACTGCATCACTGGGCCCCACAGGACACTTACTACATAAGGCCTTGCTATTAAGACATGGAGTCATAGAATCCCTACATAATACATAAGAACAAGCACAGGGATTCAACCAAAATTGGGAGACAAAGAAACATATCCTAATGAAAGAACAGCAAAGTTCTACAAAAAGAACTAAATAAAATGGAGACAAGCAATCCACCAGACACAGAGTTCAAAACACTGGTTATCAGGATGCTCAATGATCTCAGTGAGAACTTCAACAAAGAAATAAGAAACATAAAAATGAAAATAAAAAACATTTAAAAGAACCACTCAGAAATAAAAACTGTAATAACTGAAATAAAGAACATATTAGAAGGAATCAACAGTAGATTACATGAAGCAGGGATTTAATCAGCAAGTTGATAGATAAAGTAGAAAACAATCAAATCAGCAAAAAAGTCAAAAATCAAAGAAATATAAGGACAGTTTAAGGGGCCTCTGGACATTACCAAGCATACTAGAAAACCTATTTAAGGAAATAACAACAAAATATTTCCTAACCTGGTAAAGGACTAGACATACAAGTCAAGGAAGCCCACTCCCACCTCCCCCCACAACTCTCCCTCCCCCTTCGTCCCCCCTCTCCAAGTAACACCTTTAACTAATATAATATTATATGTCGATTATAATTGGAAAAAAATTACATATTGGACTCAGTAGTCATGGTATCTGTCAAACATGTACCCCTTTTCGGCTTATATTTCCCTACTCTAGCCCCTGGATTAGGAGGCCAAGGCTATAATTTGTGCAAAAAGAAATTTATTATTTCAAATAACTATAGTAAAACAATAAGGCTAAATTAAAACATAGCTAGATTCAGAAGCTCACAGATTAAATTCAGTAGCTGCTTTCTTTCTGTTGCCCATCTTTCTTTCATATTTCAGCTTTATTTTCAGGATCCATGTGGTCACAAGATGGCAGCAGCTGTTCCAGCCTCACACCTCCTCAAGTTAAAGCTGAACTGAAAGGAAAATATCTTTTCTGTTAAAGTATCTCTTTCCAGTTATTTAAGTAATTGTTCTGAAATTAGGCCTGAATATTCTGATTGACTTGGCTTGAGTTAAATGCCTATTCTTGGATCACTCTGTGTGGCCAGGGGAATTTAAAGTCCCTTTTTAAAAAAATATTTATTTTATTGTTTTTGATGGAGACAAAGATAGAGAGAAGGGGAAGGGTAGTCTCCATAGTTGTACATCATCAGTTTTTGACATGGTTTTGTTCCACACAGGAAGGCAGGGGATGTGCTGGGTAGGAATTGGGCTAGGGCCTTCCCACATAGGAGGTACACCTCCTGAAGCCAGTAGCCAAACCTGGGGGCATGGGGGAGAACTGAGAGAGGGCCTACCGTGTAAGAAACAAACCCCAGTTCAGCATATGGATTTCCATGGGCTGGGGCCATGATTCGATCTTTGATCCCCAGGGCTGCAAAGAGAGCAGTTAACCCTCTGAGCCATCCTGGCATCCCCTCAAAGTTCTTACTGATTAAACTTGGGCCTCATGTTCTATCTCTGGAACAAGGAATAGAGGCCTAATTTAAAGCATATGGACCCAAAATTTGGAATAGGTATTATTTTTAGAATAAAGAGGAATGGGGGGAAAGCCGGGACGGCTCAGCGGGTTGAGCGCTCGCTTTGAGGCCATGAGGACCGAGGATCGAATCCCGGCTCCGGCCCAGGCAGGACCCACATGCTGAACTGGGGAGTTCCCACAGTTCGGTTCTCTAACTGTCTCTGTCTCTGTCTCTCTCTCTATCTGTCAAAAAGTAAAATAGAAATAAATATGCACT
>PVKE010039997.1:0-14784 GCA_004027555.1 Craseonycteris thonglongyai
CCCCCTCCTCCCCTTCCCTCAGGCAATCATCAAGTTATTGAGTGTGTCCATAGGTCTCTTGGAATACTACTCAGAGATAAGAAATGATGAAATACAGTCATTTGTGACAACATAGATGGACCTAGAGACCATCTTATTAAGCGAAATAAGTCAGACTGAAAGAATCAGGAAACATATGACCTCACTTATAGGTGGAATATAAAACTGAAAGAAATAAATCTTAAGATTATTATGGCACATGAATTTTACTGGGAAAAAACAGTGCCTATATTTTTGATAAGCCTAAGTGAAAGTTTAATTTCTCAAGATTGAATCAGTGAGGAATTGACAGCATGACCCAGGATCATGTTGTGAAGTTCAGTGGTCAGTGCTTATTCCTCATTTTGCTAAACCTTTTAGCATGATTTGAAACAGCTGCTTATTTTTTTTTAACATGAATGACTTTTAAATTTTTATAAAATTTTCCCACTTTATTGAGATATAATTAACATAATAACATTGTATAAATTTAAGGTGTGCAATGTGTTGATATGACACACATGTATTACATAATGCTTACCACCATAATGTTAGCTAATACCTGCATCATGACACATAATTAGCTTATTTTTTGTTAGAACATTTAAGATATACAGTCTTAGCAACTTTCAAGTATTTAATATATAGTATTATTAATTATGATCATTATGCTGTACATTAGATCCCCAGAGCTTACTCATTTTATAACTGGAAGTTTGTACCCTTTGACCAACATTTCCCATTTTTTCCCATACCCTCATCCCAGGTAACCACCAGACAACTCTCTTGAAATGGATATATTTTTATTAAGAGATTTTCAAATATGTAAAACAATGCTCCTTGTTTCACTTTTTTGGGGAAATTTACTCATTCAAATAATTATTTATGTTACCAACCAATGTCACCCTAATAAATTTAACAATTAATAAAAACTAATTATTTATGTTAACACAAAGCCTTTAATATTGTTTATAAATAAATAAATAGTTTAAATATTTTTAGTGTCACTTTCTAATGCATAAACAAAAGCTCTTTGGGATCATCAATACTTTTTAAGAGTGTAAAAATTTCCTGAGAACAAAAACATTAAATTAAAGGAGAAAATAGATTAGAATAAGGTAGTAAGATAAAGCAATAATTTAACCATTAAACCTGAGAGAAAACCCAAAAATAATAAAGATCAGAACACTTTCACTTAGAAGGCAAAATTCCTAACATGACAATCAAAGTTAAAGATTTGGACTTAACATGTAAATTAAATTGTCAAAGAAGCTAACTTCAAACAGAAAATGTAAATTAAATATGGAAAATCAATTAAAATAGTATACTGTCCATTAAATTGTACTCCATCCTACCCAAGTTAAAAAATCTCCCAAGGCAGTAATCGAAAATCTACATTTAAGTCCTTAGACTTAATTATAATTAAACCCTCCCAAAATAAAATAAACACAAAATAGAAATCAAAGTATAATAATTCAGGAAAAAATAAAATGCAAGCAAAACAACAACAACAAAGAAACACCCTATCAGAAATGAATATGTTTTTAAAAAAGGTCTTAGGATAAAAATAAATCCACAAATATAAGTAAGTCAAGTTAACTATGTCTCTCAGTGAAAATAAGTGATGAAAAGAAATCAGAAAAATTAGTTTCATTAGGCAGAACAAAATACCAGAATTTAGAGAAGCTGAATTAATGCATTGCAAATTAGCCAGATCTACTAAATTCTATGATGTAGAAGATCCTGTGCTATGAACTCCAAAGCCTTACATGAATTGTAAAGAACACTGTGGTCAATAAGTTCACAGTTAAAGTAAAAAAAACCAAACCTATCCATAGTAATTTCAATGATAAAATTAAGAGTAATTTTTATAGTGAAAAAATGTGTCATAAGCTATAAAATAATAAAGTTTTTAACTTTTCAGAGGTTTTCAATTACATTGATAAGTATATATGTCCCAAATGTAGATAAACATAAGCTTTGGCAAAGACATTTATTTATATATCTATCCAAGTCAACTCCATTCAAATCTACTCATTCAGACATTTATTTAAGTCAATTAATCATTTACTTATACACGAACTATCTATTGAATATTTACTACCCACCAGGTACATTGTAGGTGCTGAAGATAAAGGAATGAGCAAAACAGGCCTAACTGACCCTCCAGGAACTAAGTCTAATGGTAGAGAGGAGATCACTGAATAACACAGATAAACAGATACTTTTGAAACAACATGGGTTTGAACTGCTCAAGTTCACTCTTATAAGCATATCAATCAGTTTGTTCACTTGATCCCTTGCAAATCAAACTCTTGTTCAAGGGTCAACTCCTTGGTTGGCAATCTGCGTGTGCTGGGGGCCCACTGTGCTACTTTCAAAACCACCACACTTGAGCTCCGAATGAGCAGCATAGCTGCTATGAAGTATAGGATAGGAGAATATGATCTAGTGGGGTTCTGAGAAGTCATCCATGAGGACGTGCTGTGTGAGCAGCTCTTGGGAGGGTATGTGGAAGAGGGGATAAAGGTGAAGCTCATGGATGGGAGAGAAGATGAGGAACTGGGAGGCCCAGATATTAAGTTTACCTGATATATTGGAAAGAGTTAGAGTAAGGGAGACCGTAGCCAGCTACCACAATTCAGTGAATTCAGTGAATAAGGAAAAGAGCCCAGAAAATGGACTAGTGAAATAGCCTGAGCTTGAAAGCTGCTGGTGTGTTTGCTTTGTCATTTTGTTCCTAAAAAGAAAGTAGAGGAAGGATGGTCTACAAGTCCTAAGTCTGAGGTATGAGGGGTGTGAAAAATTAAAAAGCCACAACTAGGGTTGAGGTATCTTTGAGACTATGCCTTGGGGAGGTGAATTAACCAAGGACCCCAGACCTTGCTTCCCACAGGCTACCTGCCCCAGCACAGACCTAGGGTGGTAGGAGCACTAAGGCAAGGCTGCTGTATGGAGGAGAGATGGGACTAGTACTTCGATGGCTGATATTGGCTCAAGGACTCCGAAAAGGCCTGCATGACGGTCTTGGATGCTTCTCTTTCTCTCTTCATCACTCAGTATCAGACTTGCATCACAGTCTGACACCTCTTCAACCTTTTCTAGCTCCTTCCTCATTTCTCTCACACTGGCATTGCTGAAAAAAAATTTTGTGTATCTTTAATCCCATTTTAGGTCCGCTTCTCAAAAGAAGACAAACACAAGGATAGACTCTAGGGGTAAGTCCTTTAGTTTAATGAAAGAACTATAGAAACTGCACAGAGGTTAAAGCTAAAGAAGGTTTGCTGATCATGGCTTAACAATTCTCAGTGGTAGAGAGGGAAGGGTTGAGGACGACACATTTTCCAACAGTGGCAGAGACAGAGACACAGACAGAGACAGAGAGAGACAGGGAGAAGGGGGAGGGCCCAGAGCAGTCTCTACAGCTGTATGTCATCAGTTTTCAACATGGTTTCCTTCCACGTAGGTGGGCAGGGAGCTGCGAAAGGTGTAAACCAGCCTGGGCCTTCCTCTCTCTCATTAGAAGCACTCCCCCACGAGCTGGGGACCAAACCGGAGGTCTCCCACATAGGAAGCTCAGCCCTGCAAGAACCGAACTGGGGGCCTACTGCGTGGGAAGCACACCCCAGTTCAGCATGTGGGTCCACATAGGCTGGGGCTGGGATTTGATCCTTGGGCCCCAGGGCTTCAAAGCAAGCACGTAACCCACTGAGTCATCCTGGCCTCCCCTGTTTGAGTAATTTTTAAAAAGATGACTTGTTTACATGTTAACAGTTATTAAAACCATAAAGAAATGATGCTATAAGAATAGGTATTATAAAACATGCATAAAAGGTATAAAAAGTATGTAGCTTCTTTTTATATTTCCTGTCATTGACTACCGGTAGTAGGGAGAGTTTGTCTATTCTTTACCAGGCATCACTCCTAAATTCATTCTTCTCCTTCCTTTAGGTATAGCAGAGATCACGCTCTCGTTGGGGGTTTTGCTATCAAATCTCAAATCCATTAATGTGTGAGCTCAGGACCAGGACTAGAATGAGGTAAACCTGGAAGTCGCAGTTTAAGGGGGCATGTCTCCCAGTGCCTGAGACTGAGGGGCTCCTCATTGGCCTCAACATAGTCCTGGTGCTGTGTAAGCCATCCAAGGACTCAAAGAGGGGTACAGAACTTATTTGTAAGAACTTTAAGCCCCAAGAATTCAGCCAATTTAAAGCTTTCACTCCTCTGCTCAGACTCCAGGGAACAGACACGTAGGGTGCCTCACTGATGGGTAGAGCTGACGCAAATGATGTTCAGACCTACTTCTATCTTCGGCCATCAGTAATTTATGTAAATAAAGTTCAGTGAATATGTAAAAAGGGCTCAAGGGCCTTTTTTTTTTTTCTCAGCAGGGTAGAGAAACTGGAGATAATTCTTTCTATAGGAGCCTCAGTGATGTTCTTCCCCTAGTAATTAGCAAAGCCACTTTCCTATCTCATAACACCTGCTTCCCTGCGTTGTTAACTTCTGCCAGTGGTTTCATTTCCCCAGTGCAAGAGGTTTGGAGATGATTGTTCAAAATGTCTAAAGATTGCTCTGTTGTTGGGTGATCTATCTATCTATCTTTCTATCTATCTATCTGATTTGAAATCATTTGGAAAATTCCTATGTCATTATTTGGTAAGAAAGACAGCTGAGAGAGTATGTTGAGGAGTAAGTAGAAATTTAACAAAGGTAATGAGGTAAGAGTGAGAATTACAAATAGTGCTCTGCAGCATCTGGAATTGGCACCACCCGTGTGATAAATCAGAATAAGAGTATTTCAGCTATTAACACATTTGATTGTTACATACTTCTGTAGAACCAGCTTTGGCGTCATAGCACTTATAAGAATTTTCCTAGTTGTATGCATGCCACAGATTGGTAAACAATTTTAAGTTTTAAAAATAGCGAAGAAGGGAAAGCTGGGATGGCTCAGCAGGTTAAGCGCTCGCTTTGAAGCCCCAAGGACCGAGGATCGAGTCCCGGCCCCGGCCCATGCGGACCCACATGCCCTGCGCAGCCCTGTGCCCGCCTGTGGAGTGAAACTATATGGAACACTAATGTCAACTATGGAGACTGCTCTGGGCCCGCCCCCTTCTCTTTGTCTCTGTCTCTGCTTCTCTCTGTCAAAAATCAATAAAATAAATCTTTAAAAAAAAAAATAGCGAAGAAGAGTGCTGACATGGGTTTGCTAAGTCCTTTCTGTTAAGGAAGGACATCTAAAAAAGTCAGTTAACATTTATTACCGAAAATTATTTAACTCTCCAGGAGTAAGAATGGCAAAATCCCAGGGGAAAGTAGGTCTTCTTCAAGAAAGAAAGGCTGGCATTTTACAAACAGCTCTCTCTCTCTCTCTCTCTCTTTCTCTCTCTCTCTCTGTCTGTCTGTCTGTCTCTCTCTCCAGGCACATGCACATGCACATTCACACAGACACTTTACCCTTAATATTATCTTTTTGAAATAAACTGGTTAAATCATGGCCATAGACTGACCCTACTCCACAGATAAACTTTTAGGGACCATAGATTTCCCAATTTACCTTATAAATTATAAAGCAAGGAATTACAATATTCTAGAAAGATGCATGTCTATCTTACTTTTTAAAATATTTATGATGGATGTTTTTTTAAAAATGCCTTATTAGTCTAACTGCAGAGATTGTATTCAAAACCACATGTCAAATACCACCTCCTTTAGTACACATTAACTTGTTCTACTTTTATCATCTCCGATAATAAAAGCCAAACTTTCCTAAGCTTTTATTGACAGAGGCCAAATAACTTATATTCTTTTTTTTTAAAATATATATATATATATTTTTTTGACAGAGAGAGAGAGAGATATACAGAGACAGACAGAGAGAGAACTGAACTGGGGGAGCTCCCAGTTCAGCATATGGTTCCGCACAGGCCGGGGCTGGGGCCGGGATTTGATCCTCAGTCCCCAGGGCTCCAAAGTGAGTGCTTAACCCACTGAGCCATCCCGCCTTCCCCTAAATAACTTATATTCTTATGTTCCTTAAATAATTACCTCACTGATAAACTTTTCAAATCTTTACTTTGAGAGGACTGGAGGCAGATACTTGGTGATCTTGTCCTAAGAAGGTCAATGCCCCCTTTAGTGGAACATTCGGCACAAGAGGTTTCCACAACCATTTTTGTCAAGTTCAGATGTCCATAACATGACCCATTAGGTAAACTGCAGGAATGATGCACAGAGGAACATCAACCGCCATCACTCAAACCTGGTAATTTACAGTTCTCTTCTACAACACACCTGCTGCTCCAGATGAAATTCTGCTGCGTTGTGAGGTGCCCTAATTTGCATGGACTTTCAGTGACCTATCTATAAGCACACAGCAAGCACACACCTGCCTGAAAGGTTGGGCCCTCTGTTTATATGTCATTACTTACTTCAGGGAAGTACAATAAAGCAAGAGAGCATAGATAAAAATTGCAGACATTTGAGGAAATAGGAATAGCAAATGATCAGGTTAAGAGGAGGAGGGTGATAATGAAAGGATAAGACAGAACCAAAGGTCAAACAAATTGATTTATATCCAGGAAACTCCCTGTGAGCCCTGCAAATTTCTTTCATGGAGTTAAAATACAGCAAGGTAAATATTTTTCACTTATAGGTCCTGCAAAATAATAAACTGAGTTAGAGAAAATGTGAAGCCAAAGGAACTTGACTCTGAGTGCACAGTTAGCCAATGCGTTCATGAGAGACGCACAGTCCACAGACAGATGATGAGTACAGGTAGCTCCTAGAGCTTCTAGCAAGTCCACAAGGACACTGTTTTCTATTCTGTATGGTCTTCAAATCTTGGCTGAGAAATATTAAGGTGGAAGAAACATCTTTTTTTTTTTTAAGATTTATTTTGACATAGACAGAGAGAGAGACAGAGACAGTGAGAGACAGAGAGAAGGGGGAGGGCCCAGGGCAGTCTCCATAGCTGTACGTCATCAGTTTTCAACATGGTTTTGTTCTACATAGGTGGGCGGGAGCTGCGCAGGGCAGGAATGGGGCTGGGGGCCTCCTGCATGGAAGGCACACCCCCTTAAGCCAGGGGCCAATCCATGGAGCGAGAACTGAACTAAGGGCCTCCCTCATGGGAAGCACAGCTCAGTTTAGCACATGGATCAACATGGACCAGGGTTGGGATTCGATCCTTGGTTCCCGGGGCTGCAAAGTGAGCGATTAACTCACTGAGCTATTCCGTCTTCCCTAGGTACACCTTTTTAATGCACTTCTGTAGAAAAAGTTTTAAGAAGGAATGTATTGTTTCCTTGAAATAAAATTGGTTCTACTATATAACATGAATGTAAGTGGGAATTATACTATGGTAGGAAAACTAGATTTGAAGTCAGGAAACCTGGGTTCTGATATTTTTTTTTGCAGATTTATTTTTATTTTTATTGTTAAATTTATTGGGGTGACATTTGTTGGTAAAAATTACATAGGTTCCAGGTGTACAATTCTATATTACATCATCTATGTATTGCATTATATGCTCACCACCCTGAGTCAGTTCTTTCTGTCTCCAAGTATTCGATGTCCCCTCCCTCCTTTCCCACCTTCCTCCTCTCTTACCCTCAGGTAACCACTAAACTATTGACTGTGCCCATGAGTCTTTGCTTCTCTGTTACTTTCAATTTTACATGGATGGACTTTGAGATCATCATATTAAATGAGGTAAGTCAGACTGAAAAAATCAAGAACTGTATGACTTCACTTATAGGTGGAATATAAAACTGGGTTCTGATCTTAACTTTGATAAACCAACATTGTGTTGCTATATGAAAAAACATAACTATCTCTAGAGTTTTATCTCCACTTGCAAAATAAGTTTTAACTTGATCATTAAGTCTTTTTAGCTCTAAAATGTCATAATGCACGATGTCTCTTCCTTCCCCTGCGGAAGCATTTCACATAAACTTTAATTTCATGGTAGTCCTCTTCCCTCTTATAACTAAAGGCAGACTAAAATCAATATGCAATGTTAAAACATTCTAAGGAGTATATGAGGGTGATTTTGAAGAAAATATATCATACTACCTCATACAGATGTACCAAAATAAAGACATTTTTACCAGAGAATGGCTTTTTGGCATCATCACAGGAAAGAATTTGAAGATGCACCAAATAATCAAAGCAAGTGGTAAATTTATTAGAAGAAAAGAAATAGTACACCCTCAAAATGGTGTGAGAGCAGGCAGGCTCAGAAAAGCACCTGCCCGAAGAACAAAGAGGCTTAGGATTTTATTAGAATGAAGGCACAAAACACCAAGTTTTTCACAATCATTCCCAAGGTGGTCCTGGCTGACCACTCCTTCCCAAGGAGTGGAGAGATTCCTTGTCCTTATTTGGCCTTCTCGAAACTGTCATGGTGACACAGGAGCTGGAGATTTTCCCCTGCCTGAGATGCTAATGATATTATGATCTGTTATAATTAGCTACAATTCACCTTGAGGGGCAAATTGGCACCCAAACCTAGTTCTGGCCAGTTTGGTAGCTGCGCCTTTTCTTAAGAATGATCTCATCTCCTTTCTTTCGTTTGTGTCTGCGTACATCCTCCTTTCTTTCCTCACCCTCTCTCTTACCACTGCCCTATTTTTTTTTCCTTACTGTAACAACACTACCTTTTGTAGCTATACCAAAATAAAAATAAGGATTATTATGGTTAACTAGAATAAAATAGATTACACCAGGTATTGTTATGGATAAAACCGTCTATGAAGAAAACCTTCCTACACGTTTATTTTATATTTTATGTTATGTTATTCTTTTCTTTATTTCTTTTATTTTTTATTTATTTATTTTTTTGTATGTTTTCTAAAACATTTTTCTTAAAGGTGAATTGTATTAAACTTGTGATCCATCACAGTTATGGGGTCATTACTGAGGTTACAGTCAGAAATAAAATCTTAGTCACAGAAAATTGACTCCTTATGCATGGAGGACTGTGATTCAGCCTTACTTGTTCCTCTTTTAGGTAGGAAGTGATTTCTCTTTTATATCTCAGTTGATCATTCATTTGCAAACACCACCATCAATTTTCTTCCTGTCTTTGCTCTGATCTACACCTTGGGCTAGTAAAAGGGGGAGGTTCTCAAAGACAGTAGAATGTTCTCTCTTTGGTAGGGTTTGGCCACCGGAGGCACAACAAGGAGTAAGTGGACAGGAGTAATAAGTTCAGGTATTTTCTCCCTGTTGCCTCTGGCTTTGGCTTTGTGGCTAAGTCCCTGTCATAAGGCTGAGATTCCACTTGTTCTGGAAACATTGCTTCTTTCACTTGCCCAGGAGATTTATAGGTGGTAATGGGATCCTGCTCTTGCTAGTCCCTGACTTACTCACTGTTTCTTACTGTCTCCTTTAATTCTGCCCATGACTGAAAATAGCACCTTAATTCAATTCTCTTTACAATTCCAATGAGAGTGTCTCCTGCTGACTAGTACACCATCTTTCAGGAGTTTCTGAAGTCTTCTTGTTACACTTTAGCAAAATTATGACATTGGTCTCCTAAAAGCCATATGTTGATTTTAAACTGAAGTTTAATTTTTAATAGTTTCTGTGAATTAAAAAGATTACCTAGAAGGAAACTCCTAATTTGTAGTGATATTAAGCTTTTTATTCACTTTATTCAGGTTGTCATTAACCTGGGCAACATACTTACAGCCAATACTAAAAGAATTAGTTATGGAACAGTCTCCATTATGTCTTTTTCTTTCTCTTAGACCTTCCTTCTCACCCTAATGAAAAATAAGTCATGCTCTTCTTCACCCACCCCTGCAAAGAGTAAACTAAACCTACCCAAATCTATTTGGATACATTAATTCTTATCAGTGCCACTTTATACCTGAAAGAGCAACAATTTCTATTTTGTGATTTTTTTTTTCAGACTCCTTAACATTTATGTGGCAATCACTGATATAAGATTGACTTTCCAGTGTTACCACACAACACATCATAAGGCATCTACAAAAGACTAAAGATACTAGAATAAGCCAACTGATAACTGGGCTTTGATATACTGAGCTGCCATCATCTCTCTTTTCACTTAACGAATTCTTTGAAAGGAAGTTGGAAATAAAAGGCAAGGAGCAAAATGCCCAGTTGCCCAACAGAGATTTCTTTAGACTAAAGATCACCTAACACATTTGTTTCTCCTTCCTTTTTTCTTGTTAACTATGTCTGATCCTGCCATACAGGTGCTGGTTGATACATTTTACCTGTGCTGCTCCTCCTTTTTCTTCCACCGTTAACTCTTCTTGGGTTCAGAATATTTTTGTAAAGATTTTGTAAAAGAACTGCACCCTTAGATTGAGTCTCAGAATCTCCAGTTATAAAGCAAGACTAAAAGTCAATTAAATATTATAAAGTCTTTGATAAAGTTATAGCACTGTGGCATTTGGCATGGGCTATTTATTATATGAAGCAAGTTAACAGTTTTAATTTGATGGACACATTTCGGTCATGTGCATATACTCCATACTGTAGAACTTGCTACAGGTATAACAGAACGTTTCCAAAATCAATAAAATCAATGTCCGTGGTATGCTGAGTTTTTTCCCTCCCTCTATGCTGTTACTTTTTCTTTCTCCTTTTTTAAGGGTTAAACTGGGTGGTTTTCAGAGTTTTACAAGAGAACTATTAGTGAAAAACAATCTGATACATTCAACTTACTAAGGCCCTACTCTTTCCCTCTAATCTTTCAGCAGGACCCAGGGGAGGCTAAAGTTTAGATCAGTCTATTCTCCACAAGAACTTTGATTCACTATTAAATTCCGTCTAATGAAGATGACTTTGCCATCCCACGGCCATCAGCGAGCTACGTGTGGGACAATGCAAAATCCACCTTGTATAGAGGAACATTGTTCTTTCTTCTTAGTTACCCCAGTTGAATAGAATCTCATGGAAATTCACATGCACAGGAGACCTGTGAAATCAGTAACAGTATTAATCTCTAGGGTGCCTTAGTGAGTCAAGTTAAGGAAATAACTATTTTGCTTAAGCACATACAAACTGTTCATGTCTTACAGCATGTCATGTTTTTTTGATAAGAGAAAACATCTAAGAGAGAGAGAGAGAGATTTCTCAATGATAAATTTAAGGTTATAACATAAAATATTATGTAACTCTTTGCAGAGTATGCACTAATAAGATCAAATCTAATTTTCCTATACTTCTTGCCTTGCAGATTAAAAAGGGGAATATTAAAGTTTGAGAATTCTGGAGCTTGCTTTAATGCTTAAATTTCTGGTATGTCACTCATATGTACGGGAAAACTAAACTTTGGTTCTGAAATTAAGCTGTTCTATTTAATAAAATTCTATAATTGTTTTTTTTTAAGATTTATTTTATTGTTTTTGACAAAGAGAGAGAGAAAGAGAGATAAGGGGGAGGGCCCAGAGCAGTCTCCATAGTTGTATGTAATCAATTTTCGACATGGTTTCATTCCACACAGGTGGGTGGAGGCCTTGCTGGGAGGCATGCCCCCCACAAGCTAGGGGCTAAACCAGGGGCCTCCCACACATTTGAAGCTCTCCCCAGTGAGAACCAAACTGGGGACCTCCCACATGGGAAGCACGCCCCAGTTCAGCATATGGATCCTCAAGGGCTGGGGCCAGAACTCGATCCTCAGACTCCAGGGCTGCAAAGCGAGCACTTAACCTGCTGAACCATCCAGGCTTCCCCCAAATTCTATAATTGTAATGCTTACTTTTATTACTTACTATTTACTTCAACATAACACTTTAAGAATTAGGCAACATTATTATGATAGATAAATGTAGCCTTATAGATAATTTTTCTGTGGTCAATAATGAACCAAGCTAGTGTCAGAGACAAAAATTTGTGTTTTTTAGGAGGCAGCATAGCATAATGGCTATATTTATGGGCTCTTACATTCTATCATATACTGTCCATGTAACTTATACTATTTACTTAATCTCCCTGGGCCTCACTGTAAAATGAGAATTACTCATCTGTAAAACTGCCTAACTCGTATGTTGATCTGAAGATTTACTGAGATAATACTTATAAAGAACTTAAAAGAGTGATTGAAACATTAAGTAGTAAATGTGATATTTTACTCATCAGACACCATGAATGCTGCTTGATGGGAATAAACAACTACAAAGAGAAGAAGTAGAAATACTTAACATGTTAGAGATAAAATAATGATTTTAAAATATAACATAATTTATATATTAATACAATATTTAACATGCAACAAAATGTTGATTCTTAGTTTTTTTCTGTTGAACTGGTTAGAAAAACAGGTGATTCCACTCTAGTTATGATGGAAGCATTCCTATTAAACCAACCCTCCCATTGAAAGCAGCTATAAACTATGGAAAAGAGGACTTAAAAAGACTATTACCAGAAGCACCGTAAAGTAAGTAAAAGTATACAAAATCTGGAAGGAACTTGATTTTTGGATGAAAGAAACAGTACTGTGAATTTCTGGGTTGTGTGTGTGTGTGTGTGTGTGTGTGTGTGTGTGTGTGGCTTTAGGCCTGAGGGCAGGCCCTCTCAGTGACATAAGTAATGCCTGAAACTTGGACAGCAATCTACAGTCTCAGTGGCTAGAAGACTTACAGCGGGGGTCTCCAACCCTGGATCATGGACCATTAGGAACCAGGCTGCACAGAAGGAGGTGAGCAGCACTTGAGCAAGTGAAGCTTCATCTTTATTTACAACCTCTCTCATTGCTTGCACTACTGCAAGCTCTGCCTCGTGTCAGATCAGCAGTGGCATGAGATTCTCATAGGAGCATGAACCCTATTGTAAACTGCACACGTGAGAGATGTGGGTTGCCCTCTTCTAATGAGAATCTAATGCCTGATGATCTGAGGTAGAACTGAGGTGGTGACGCTAGCTAGAACTGGGGAGTGGATAAAAACACAAATTAACATTAGCAGAGAGGTTTGACTACACAGAGACCATACTAAATTAATTGTTTGCAGACTCATATCAAAACCCAAGCTCATGGCTCCCATTGACTGTGCATTATGGTGAGTTGTATAATTATTTCATTATATATTACAATGTAATCATAACAGAAATAAAGTGCCCAATAAATGTAATGTGCTTGAATCATCCTGAAACCATCACCCTGTTTCTGGTCTGTGGAACAAGACCCACAATACCAGTCCTTGGTGCCAAAAAGGTGGGGCACTGCTGACTTAGAGGACAGAATTTGAGACTGCCACACTACAGAGTGAGGGAGTGTACTGGGTTGAAAAGTATCCCCTCAAAATTTATGTCCATCCTGAATCTGTAAATGTGATCTTATTTGGCAATAGAACCTTTGTACATGTAGTTAAGATGAGATCATATTGAGTTAGGGTAAGCCTTAATTCAATGATGGTGTCCTTATAAGAAAGGAAAATATTAACACAGACACACACAAGGAAAATGACCATTTAAAAATGAAGGCAGAGATTGGACTATGTAGCTACAAACTAAGCAACCACCAGAACCTATGAGAGATGCACAGAACAGAACAGATCTTTCCTCAGAATCTCCAAAAGGGACTTATCTTGCTGCTACCTTGATTTGGGACTTCTAGGCTTCTGAACTCTGAGAGAATAAATTTCTTGTTCTAAGCTATCCAGTTTGTGGTACTTTAGAAGCTCTATAGAAGCTCTAGGAAACTACCACAGGAAGAAAATACAGGGGAGGAGAAAATCAATAAATAATATCTCCAATTCTAAGTATAAAATCTGTCAGTATCTCTGGCTGACTCCTGAATTGCACATGAATAGAGTAGCTGTAGCTAAAGCTAAAGTAATTGGACAGGTTTTTAGCTACTTTACTCCACAGGGATGCAGAGTTTGGTTTAAGTTCAGCCAAATTAACTACCTGCAGAAACTACATTATCAAAAACAACAAACACCACAATACTCTTCGAATGAACAGAAGAGAATCTGAGTCTTTAGAATATATCACTCACAGAATACAATTCCAAATTATTAGACACATGAAAGGACAGAAGTAATGCAACCCTTATATAAGAGTAAAGGCAATTTATAATCAGTTATCAAATATGGATTTTTAAGGTAACTAGTATAACTATTTTAAAAGACAAAATTAAAATATGACCATAATGGGCTAACAAATAGAATATCTAAGCCTAGAAATAGAATCATTTAAAATTATAGAACTAAAATTATAAAAAAGAACAATAGAAAGTTATAGAAGTGAAATAAAAAATGTTTAAAATAAAAAATACGAGAAGTTTAACAGGAGACTGGAGATGAGAAAGAAATCATCAGTGAACTTGAAGATAGAAAAAAAATTCAATCTAAATAACAGAAAAATTTTTTTTTTTAAGGTACACAGACTCAGCATCTTTGGGGCAATAACAAAAAGAGTAACATATGGTTATTGGAGTGGAGAAAATATAACAAATAATGGTTAAAACATATTAACTTATAGATTTAAGAATCTTACTTGAGATACCATCTTACACCTGTTAGAATGGCTATAATCAACAAGACAAGGGATAACAAGTGCTGGAGAGGCTGTGGACAAAAAGGAACCTTCATACACTGCTGGTGGGAATGTAAACTGGTACAACCACTATGGAAGGCTGTATGGAGATTCCTCAAAAAATTACGAATGGAATTACCATATGACCCAGCCATCCCTCTACTGGGCATCTACCCAAAAAACCTGAAAACCTTAATCTTTAAAGATATTTGTACCCGCATGTTCATCGCAGCACTGTTCACAGTG